>QTSX02000040.1:57825-362990 GCA_014839935.2 Entomophthora muscae | reverse complement strand
TCTTGCCAACAAGCCATAATTTGACACTTGTTTCCTCTCTATTTCTTAATGCCCCAACTTCACAATTGGCTCTTCCTTCACCTGTTGTAAAATTTCATTGCCCTAACAGCAAGTTCCAGGAGTCCCAAGCATAAACTTGATTCCCTTGTTTTGGGGTTCCCTCTTTGGCAAAATAGTTGGCATATAGTTCTACAAAAGCTTCTTTCACTTCTACCAAAGATTCCTCAGGTGCTATTTTAGAGACCTCCAGACTTGCCCAAGCCTCCTCAAGTGAGCTGGTAAGAACTTCCTTCCTTGCAGCAGCGGCCTCAACACAAAGCACCCTGAATTTTGCTCTTTCAGATATTAATAAAGAAGACATGATAATTAAAAAAGAAGTTGAGGGGAAAACGTCAAAATCAACCATATATCTTTATTTAATATTAGCTGTTTTTGCTTATATACCATCTGGGGCATATTTGGCAGAAACCCCCTCCAGTTCCTGAATTGCCCCATGATTCATATCACGTGGTCTATGAGATTTGAGTCATCCAAACCTAGATCTTCACCTAAATGATCACCAATATTTCTCAACCTATATGACCCACCTACAATGGAAAGAAGTCACTGGACTCCATTCATTCCAATGCCCCAGTTCAGCATGGAGCTTCCCCAGCTCCCGGCGTCAAACCCCTGTGGATTACGCATCCCAAAACTCAGCTATTGATGTTCTGAATTGGAACCAGCTGATCAAACCTGAACTCCTAGGCTTATGTTGGGTTTTTGACCAAGCAATGATGCCAATTATGACAGAGCCCACGGATTAAGACTTTTACAACCAAATCCATAAATTAGTAGTACAAAATACAGTGATACTAATTATGACAGAGCTCGCAGATATGAATTGCAGCTACCAAACTACATAAATTGGTAGTAGAAACTATATGCATATTAGATCAGCAGTAGTCTGCTGATCTGAGCCTTAAGCTACCCAATGATAAGCGCCACTGCGGCACTTTAAAAATACACAAGTGCCAAGGCGCTGGGTTTGATTCCCCATAATCTCAAATTCCCATCTTTATCAAATTAATAAGCATTAAGCTTGCAGTATGCCAGAGAAGTAGGAAGTGATCCTGAAGTACTAAATTATTCCATGCCAGCAAGGACCACCTGTTCTGGGTGAAGATGAAAATATTCTATTGGTTGACGTGCAATAAGCGCCAAACCTAGATTAATAATTACCCAAATTTGGGGCGTGTTAGAACATCCTAGAAGACATTGCTAGCAGCCCAGAGATTACCCTTGCAGAAGGTATAAGAAGATTTAATCATTTACAATAAAATCATCTTTGAATCATCTTTATTTTATCCTTAATATGGTTGACCTTTATCCTAATCCTTAAGTTCTTCTGCGCAATCAGAAGCCATTGCTGGGAAATAATCATGGTTCTGTTCCATCCTGGCTCTTCTGATACAGTACTACTCATATCCTCACATATGACTGTATTCTGGCAAATTTCCTGTGCCCTATAATCTTAGATAATTGTGGCGCATAAATGCAAAAATCCAACAGCATCATTACCTTTATTCAGGTATTGTTACATGTAATGGCTTTCTTGCATTCTAAAAACCCGTTAAAACGCTTCAAACCTCAAACAAGACACCACCACGGTGTTTTTAAACCCAAATTTGGGGGTTTACCTATGGTTGACCTTAACCATACCTCTTGACACAGTCAAGGCAACTGCCTGATATAATTAAATCCTCATTAATTATATTGCCATGCATTTATTAATTAATTGTCCCACTTAATTAAATTGTTTTTGAGACACCTTGTCTCCAAGATTGATTTGGCCAATCTTGCCTCCTGTCCTTTTATTAAATGTAGATACTAAGTTTTCAGGAACCTTTATCTGAAGAGTTCCAGCCAAACCTATCTATGTAAAACAAATAGCAAAAACAGAGCAACTTTATATCTTGGGGTATTTATTTGGCAAATACTTAACAGGGACTGTTATACCATCACAGCACCACTCTTTTTGCCTCCTCAGCTTTTACAGAGATGGATAAATAATTCTTTTCATCATCACATCAAACGGTTGCAGGTGTTTGGTGTGAACCCTCCTAGCTACGTGTTAGTCTTAGAGGTTGCCTGCTTTGGTTCTTCCAAGGTTTGATCTAGACCTTCAGCATTGTCCCAACCAACAATTCCAGCCAATCTTTCATCCCCCATCTTGGAAACATTTACCAGGATTCCCAGGCGCGCTGTAGATCCTGACCTGCAGCCAATCTGTCTCAGCACCCAGACCAGGAGATCAGGTGTCTAGGCTTCTTGGGCATCCCTGGCTTAACCAATCAGCTTCACCCTACCCATGGTTGATGCCGGCAGCCACATCCCAGAAATCATGTGGCCGCCACCCGCCTTTGTGTGGCCAACCCTGGAAAAATCAACCCTACAGATGAAAAGGCAAGAGCTCCAAAGTGAGGATTTAGCACGGCCAAGTCAACCGTTTTAACCTTCCAGAGCTGGATTATTTCTATCCGGAACCAAACATTGCTAGGGGTCTATAAGATGCTTTTATTCAGTCTCTCAGCTACAAAATTGAGAGAAGGTAGTTAATTTGCTATAGAAAGCTAAACCAAAATTCAAAGATTGTTGGCTTGGCCACTCTTTGGCTCTTGCTTTGAGTTCTTACTTCTCTGTTCATACCGTTGGTTTTGCCGCTGTTGCCCTTCTGTGCTGGGTGGTATAGCTATCCCTAGCTTCATTGTTTGGTCTACCGCTGTTAGGGCCAAGCAATGAGCTGGGGCATTCTGGGAGAAGTAATGCTGGTATATTTGCAAACCGACAGGTGTTTTACAGCACTGGGCTAAATCAGGAGGAGGGGCTTACTTAGGTAAACCTTTGGTTGTGTACTGTAAGAGGGCAGCCAAGATCAAAACCAAAAACAACACCTGTAGAGGAAAGTCAGTAACGTAATCAGAGGAAGAATAACGGTAAAGAGCCAGCCAAGGGGAGACCAAGAGGTTGGAGGCTGACTGCACCATCTTTGAAGCCCAGGTTCCCAGCACTGGGGCCACTGGGAAAAGTATCCAAGCATTTTCAGGGGAGAACTGCTTTTATTTCTGGGTAATAAACCTATCTAGAGGAAAGTTTCTAGAGCTGGGGATGGGAAGTTTTAGGGCAGCTTGGGAGGGGGTGGGGAGCTTCTGCAGCATCTGATTGGATGACAAGGGTATTCTCTGCAGCTTAGGACCCTCTTTCAAATTCAAAATATGCCGCCACAATCAGGAAACTTTTGGCGGCCAGCAGGTCAAGCGCTACCATTGCCAGCCAAAGTATACTGGGCAACTTTCTTGCCGTGATTAATTTGCGAGCTACAGGGCGAGTCCAGATCTTTCTGGGCCATCTGAGCAGCTCTGCCTTTACCCCATTCTTTGCCAACAACATTGTTCAAGCTGCTCATTCTTCTCAAGGGCTGCACAGCAGTTTTTCTTGGGTTTCCAGTTATGCAGGGGCAGGCTATTAATCCCATTTGGGGTTCTACTGTAACAACAATCATCCCCCACCATGCTCCAGGCTGGGCATCCCCTCCCCATCTTCCTATCCAGGGGGAGCTTCACACTCTGCATACGGTTAGCCAGAGTGCTACAGGTCCCATCTATTATTTGGGTTGCTTAGGATTGGATCCTCTCTGGTTGTAAGAACCCCTTATACTTAGCTGTTTGGTGTAGATGGTCAGCTTTCTGGGGGGAAATTTTCCTCCAAGGAGGGTTCCTGAAGGTTGGTGCTGTCGCTCAGGTTAGATATCTGCAAGGTATCCACAGGGGCCCAGGGGGGGTATAACTGGGTTGAGAGGCTGGCAAGGCTCATGGGGCTGGGTGGCGGTTGGAATGCCCTCATATCTGATGATGCCCCATGGATTTCCTTGGCCATATTGCGCCTTCTGAGTTTTTGGTCTATTCTGGTGCAGTGGTCTTGAGTGCAGGCTAGTTGATGAAGGTCCTGGTGAAGAGGACCCAGCTTCTGCTGGGGGTGGCTTCAAACTGTTCACCTATCAGCTTACCAGCTATCCCTGTGATGCTTGGCGCCATTGCATGTACCTTGAGTTTTGGGTAGCTGGCTTGAAGGAACTTGGTCATGTGCTTTGTATCCCAGGGGTGGTGTTCTGTTGGCAGAGTTCAGCAAAGTCTCAAGTTTGCCGGAGCAAAAGTGTTGGAAAGCTATAGGTGATAGCCTGAGTGTGGCTGCTTTTATGGGTGGGTCAGGATCCCTCAAGCATGGAGGTTGAACGGTGCAATGGTTACAGATAGGTGGGTGAAGTTGGTGTAACCTGTAGGGGTATATGACCTACCTTTGCTACACTGTTGAGTACACACCTCTTGGAAGTATATAGAACAAGATAAACAGGAAGGGTTTGGTAAAGAGATGGATGAATTTATTGGTAAAGAATATAGTGTGTTAGTGAGCCATATAAAAATCATGTAGTTCTCACTAGCTATGGGGATTGAGTCAGTTATGGTCACCTTAGGGTATAGATATCTGTTCCAGGTTATGTATGGCCCTGGTATCGGGGCTACTGTTCAGTTGGTGATTGAGGTGCTTCTCGGGGAAATGGTTTTCTGAGGGAGTGATTGTAGATGTTGCAATAAGTGGAGTATTTTTTATGGTGATTATGGGGAGGTTCAGAGGGGATTGGTATGTTGGATGTTGATCTGGTCAAGTTGCAATAGTGTTTTTTTTGAAGTGGAGGTTTGATGGATAACTCCAGCTGGTTAGTAAAATTTCAACTTTCTCGTTACTGGGGCTTGGAAGGGTCAATGCAATGTGAAAGGGGATGAGGGTTAAAGATGATTTTAAAATTGGGTTTATTGAAGAGTTATCCCTGAAGTGACGTGATAGCTTGAGTGGTGCAGGGCTTCCAGTTAATCAAATTTGTGGGAGATGAAGGCATCGCAAGCCTTGTTTCTGGCAACTGACATTGTGGGAACTTTGATCACTTTTACGTAGCTGGTCTGGCGGTAAATGGAGATTCTGATCTGCAGTTCGACGGCAAGGAAGATATAGTACAGCTCCAAGTCGCGGTATACGCGGCCAGGGGCTAGCATGGTTGCATTTTTGCCGGCGCATTGCTTCTCGTAATCGAAGGGCAAAAATCGGAAATCTAGGATGGGAGTCTCGGTAAGATCGTACATACGGACCAGGGGCTGCTCCAGGGCGGGGAAGCTGACTTGGATGTTGCAATCTGCAAACCAGCAGTGGGAGGGGAACTCAACTCCGCTTGATTGGACCTGCAAGTAGCGATTTAGCTCCTGGATGCAGTAGTTGGTCCCGTTGACAGTGGCGCACTCTTCATCGGACCTGCCCCGGGGGAAGTAGTGCTCGGTTTCAAACGACCCCTCCCCACTCCACTTGGCTCCTTCGGGGAGGAAGTACTTGAATCCGGCAGGGTTCTCTCCCAGCCGAAGCTGCCGGCGCTCGGCATCCTGTGAACCAAAAGCCACGCAGAGGGAAAGTAGGATGCTCGGTGCTAAAAAGTAAATCTTCATGGCTGCTTTGTCCAACCTCTCTGCCTTTTTAGCTTAATCAGCTGTCCCAGGCAGCCAATCATCTTGACGAGAAATCAAAATAAGTTTTGCTGAAGTGCATTACAAAATGAGTGTTAAGTCGGCCTGGAATATGCTGCGCTCGCTAGAAAATTCCTACCCGAACCAATCAGCCCCGGGGAACCAGGGCCGAGATATTCCAGGAGCAAGTCATCCTCATCGGCGCTGGAGTTGCTGATGTTTGAACGACATGCTACGAGGTTATATATGTGAACATGGTTAAGTCATCCCTTCTATTTAAACTGCTGTCCAAGGCCTTAACCAATGGCTACAGATGCCTGGAATATTTAAGTAGTCTAACCCAGGGTGAAGCCAATTTAAATCTTTTATCGGATTTAAACTTCAAATAGATGTTAATCGTTTGGCCTGATATTTAACTGTATTGTGATATGATTGGCTGGGTACTTGAATTTTATCACCTGAACAAAGTAGCTTGGGAGCAGAGCTGGGTGGCCCAAGCTGAAGTTATATCAAGCTTGTTTTGTAGTTTTTTAAAAGGCTAAATCAAACCCTTACCAGCTGTCGCCTTTTTAAAACAAGCTTGCGTGGGGGTTGAGCCATCCCTTGTTCACAAGTATCTGCCAAAAATAAGATATAATCTCGGGTTCCATCGAGCCGTTTCCTGAAAAAATGATGTCTTCCTAAAAGTTCTTAACCATCAGACTGGCATCATCTCCTTTAAATGCTGGTTTAAATTGGAACATATATTTTTATTTGGATTAACCATAATCATATATTTAAAACCAAAATACGGAAACCAATTTCTCATAAATTTAAACATGTTGCTAATCTTATCACTACATTAAGCTATATAATGCTCTGCTCCTATTTAATAATCAATCCTCTTCCCTTATCTCGACACTTGTCTTTAGGGCTGAAACCTTGGAGGGAGTATATATCTTAATCTTAGATTGAAGAAATACCACTGTTGAAAATATAACTTGAACATATCTATCCAAGGGTTTACTAAACAGGCTTTAAATACTTTTAAATTTCCATCATACTAAGTTCCCACTTTTACTTAAGCTCCAAATCAAAAGCGATGCAAACAGGTACATAATGTACCACATGAATGTGCTTCAAGGTTGAAACAGCGTATAAGACCATAACAAGCTTGGTCCATCCCGACTTAAAATCCCACCTCACAAACCCCCTAATCATCAGATTCCGAATCCAAACCTCGCACCAAAGACATCATAACCCATCCCACGAAGATCTACTCCTGCAAACTTCTAAATGGAACCCTGCCTCAAACCAACCGAGCTTCATAAAGTCTGCCTACCCTAGCCTTGAGATTAAAGTACCTTACCGCCCACCATTCCCTGTAAGGCTGAACCCTAAACTAAAATAAATCACAAGACAACCAACTAAAGGGTTATCACTCCATCCTTTATTAACTTTACCCCCAACCACAATCTGATTGGCTAACCCCCAATAAAATAACTAACACGGCTTTCCCAGCGGGTGGATAAACGAATCAGAGCTTATACAAGAAAACCAAGTTGATATCCAACAGCTTGTCAGATTCCAATGCCGTTTGGGATTAGGGCTGCGGTGGACAAAAAACGCAAGGATTATAGCATTTACTGCAATATGTATTTGAGCCGTCTACATTTTTTAAATTCAAGATCCGCATAGCCAGGGAAGCTTGTATTCTCTACAAACAATTCAGAAAAAAGATGGTTCTCTTGTCCGGTTTATGTTGCCACTGGATTGGCACCCGGTGGAAAAATCCAGGCTGAACCCAGGGTGAACCCAGGGTGAAGTGAAAGCCGATAAAATATATCAACAGAAACAAAACATTTAATCACGCTTTCAACTTTAAATCTCGCCAGGCCGACTTTGATTTCAACTTTTATGCTGTAAGCAGACTCGGTATGATATTTGATACAGAGCATGAGCCTTGATCCAGGAAACATTGGTGGCTCTTGATTTTCCAGATCCGCCCTATTTGGGAAGTCCATCAAAAACATTTTTAAGAATGGAGCGTTACCCAACCTTCGATCATCTACACCGCTTAGATTGGGATATATAGATCTATTAAATAACTGGTCCAGTTGAATTTACAGTACAATGGGTAGCTTGGTAACCCATATACCTTATTGCAAGGTGACCAAGAACTTATGGATCCATATAGCCCACCCATAAAAACTATACCATCCTAATATAAAGAACTCCTGAGATTATCAAAGCCCCATAAATTTTAACCAGTAACTCGTTCTTATATAAGTAGGAAACAACTTTGCTAGTTTGGATATTGTAATACCCTGCCCCTACAGACAGGCAATCTATTCCTTAGTTGTATTTTATTGGTATTCTTATCACCTAGATTGGAATAAAACATCAGAAAATTTAAACTTTACCTCTCTTCGAATCCAATTTTTAAAACTTTTTGCTCAACTACACTCCGCACTAAAGATCCCTGATGAATTTCACTTTCCCTCTACGCAGCTGGGCAAACGACCGTTGGTTGGGTTCTCCAGTTTAGAAACCGCTATACGCCTCTCTTTTAAACCGACTGAAATCTGAATCGATTCCCCCAACCTACCAAACCACTCTGGTACCAGCTTCCCTCTTCTCACCTCGCAGACCCGCCGGAAGATCTTCCTCTCAGTTCCCCTTGAAACCTATAACCGAGCCCCCACCTCAAGATCAAGCTTCACGCTGGAACTGTAAGCGGGTTCACCAAAGATCAAGCTTCAAAATTTTACGCCAACCGATTTCAAATTAAGCTGAGACATTTTCGGAGCTCTGGGATCTAGTTCAGCTTGCTTGAATCCCCTAAACTTTATTTCATTTTTTTCAAAATCATTATTTTTTTCAACCGGTTTATAAGGGTTGCTTGAATCCGTCCTTTAAACTTCAGACTACATCCCCCAAAACGAGCTAGTTAGACAGCAAGCATTTGGCTTGTTTTCACCCACTTTATCAACAAGAGAGCACCTTTCTTTATCCATACCAAGGTTCTCCCATATATAGTATCCTGATATAGACATCCCACCATTTACAGATAGATCCTTGCTCAGTACACCACTTTATATCATCTGCTTAGGAATAGCCATCACATCAACCCCACTCGTCAATAGCTATACTTCCCTAGCAGGGCCATCAAAGGTTTCTTTACAGACTCCAACCTCCCTATACTTGATCAACCTGGAGCTTGAACGCTTTACACAAGTCAGGACCATGAATCCATAACCCAGCAGCAAAAGTTTGGGATCCTAATGAACGCTTAAGCAGTTCCTGCAAGTCTAAAAGTTTTCAACCCCACGGAATACCTAGCCAGTATGGAGCTGTGGGGGTGTCAGATCCAAGGACCCGATCTCATATCATACCCAAAACAATTTTGAAAGTAACTCAATCAGTATACATGTTAGAATAAGAGCTAAAGGATCTAGGGTGGGCACATGTCACCCTCTTGGAAACCGCAGGCCTCCTCGAAGATCCCTAGTTCATCTCAAGCCAAGCAAAGTTTACATCATAACACTCACCAAATTTGGCATACTTTAGTTAAAATTAGCTGATGTATATACCCCTTTTATCCCGCTTGGCTTTTGATAGGAAGTTGCTACGCCTTCTTCCAACAACCCCCAGGTCAACCAGCTGCTCCCCAGCCCTGGAAGAATCATACAGGGCTACACCAGGCCCACCAGCTACAAAGCCTCTGCCAATGAAAGCTCCCAGCCCACAGGCCCCTCTTCAAGAACTACTCAGGAGTGTGTTCTTTCTCCTGTGTCTTCTAGCATAGCCCTGTTTGCCCATCACACCCAGACAGCTGCTAATCCAGATTGTGTATCAACAATAGCATTCAAAGCCAGCCAATTGAGCCAAGGGGCCAACCAGGGAAGCCAGAATCCAGAAACAGCCAATCAGATGGCAACATCCAGTTCCCAAGACAAACACATCCCACCTCCAGCCAATCAGTCTGCAAGGCATAGAATAAAAATGATCACCCCGGAGATTGTTTTTGAAACGGTCAAAAAGCGAGAGATGCTCATGTCCCTTGGGGAAAATGCAGACGTGATGGGTTTTGCAAAGTGCACTGTGGCTGCAACCCTGCAAGCCCACACCAAGTGTGGCTTTCCTCCCAAGAAGACCCCGACTAGGGCATGTACATCAATTGCCAGTGACAAAGCACACCCTCTCATGTTGGGCATACTGGAACACAACCCCTGGATGCCCCTAGTCCAAGCGGGCCTGCAACTGGGACTTGCGGCATCCTTGCTAATAAGAGAAAAGTTCATTTGTGGATATACAGAGCCATGGTTGCTTCAAGGATCTTGACCAATCAATTTCTTGGTGGGCCCAGTTTGGCTGATACTGGCCCTGACAACTCTACCGGTATCATCTTTGTCAAGGGGGGCAATTAGAATGCCCAGTGCTGCCATCTTATTGTCTTATACCAAGGTCCCTGCAAGTTTCTGAGATTTTGGAGAAGAGCCCACCCAACCTGACCCTTGCCAGTGCGGCCCAGTCTTGGGTAAATCTGTTGGAGTTTTGCTGGTGATACCCCCACTGGAGCTGGCTATCATGCTTCCCTCTCAAACACTGCAGATAGGTATACCTACCGGGCAGAGCTCCAGGTCGTTCTGGTAGAGCGGGCTACCCTACAAGCCATGCTCACAGTTGCACTGAGCGCAGGGATGGTTTGGCAGGAATGGGCTGCCAAGGGAATTGCATCCACAGAATATACCTGCTAGACCTACCTCACCAACATGCATCTTTCAGATGTGTGCCTATACAGCACCAGTCCTGCACTTGGGAGCTTGGAGCCGGCCATATACTGTGAACTATGTTTCAGTATTAATCTGGGTGCTGAGCTTTCCCCACCAACATTTATTCAAGACTTTTCCAATTGTATCATTCTGTAGGCAAGTGATAGCAATAAGTCAAGAAAGGACCTATGCCTCCCCCTTTCAAGGCTATTTGGTATGTTTAATATACCTATCTGGTGAAGTAAGGGTTTGAGCAATTGGAGCAGTTGGTTCTTGCCGCCTCTTCCCAGTTGACCATTCCTGCCTCTCCAATCCCATATCAAGACCAAGCCAACAACCTGAAAACCCTGACCCATCATCTGATCCCTTCCCACTACCTCTGACACTTTCTCTTATGCAGGTGCAGTTAATGGTAATATACTTTCTGCCCATACCCTCTGTCAGAAATATTCCTGACATAAACCAGATTCTAACTGAAGAAAAATGCTGGAAATAAATAATAGAATGGCCAAATAAGGGGGCAAAATTTGATAAAGAATTTCTCCCATTATCAGGGGAAAAGAAAAATCAATTATCGTGAAAAATGGATTTTGGTGAAAACCGGAATAATTTATCATCTGGGCAGGCGCCCGCCGCCACCCACTGCCAGTCTCCAGCCCACCCACTCGCTCCCCGGGCCCCAGCTGACAGCCAGCCACTCACTCAAACCCCAGGCCCCATTCTTCAGCCAATCAGGAGCCATCATCCCTGACAACCAATCAGAAAAGTCCCTGATGAAAAGGAAAAATATTGGGAATAATTCCTGCTCTGAGGAAGAAAGAGAAACTTAAAATTTAAAAACCAATCCCAATTCTAAACTTTCAGAAGAAAGGGCAAATCTGGTTTCAAAGGCTAAAAATAATGTGACCCCCAACCAATGGGATTTGAAAGACCACAGCACTTACCTAAGCCTAGACCCCAGCCAAACTGGACTTCCCAACCCAAAAATAGATTTGGGAAGTCCCAAGAGTTGTAATCACCACCTGACCACATGCCCAGAGAAAATTATTGGCTTCAAGCAGAATTGTCTAAAACCTCAGCAGATTGCCCAGGAACAAGGGTTTGGCCATCCTTTCAAACACCAATTCCCAATTCCCTTGACCAAACTTCTGGGGTCTCCAGTCCCTTGCTTTTACTCCCACTTGCAAAATTTTGCAAGTAAGGGAACACTATAAATAAAGAATCTTCTCTCAGTAATAGCTTGTGCTATTATTGAGATTAATACCCTCAATAAAATGAAATTCAACTTACAACTAAAAGTTAAAACTACCAATCAGCCCCTGCCAACCCTCTAATTCAAGGAAGATGAACCACCTCACCTTCACAGCTGTGCTCACAGCTTGCCTTGGGATTGAAGGCTACCAACCAGGTTCAGAGTTCTTTGGACCCTTCCCTGATAGACTAGGTCATAACCCCCACTACGACCCTGGTCAACTGAACTCATCTCAAACTAGACCCTGGCCTCCCTTGGTGTCTACATTCAAAACTCTCTATTGCAATGTACATGTCCATGTACTACATCTTAACCTACTTTGCAAGGAGTTTTGGGAGATATAACATACATGCAAAGGTCTTCTGCTGGCTAATGGCTGTGTATTCTATTGTTACCGCCTTGAATAGGTTCCAGTTCACCAACCTGCTCCCTACATCATGCAAGTGGTACCTACCGTAACTGGGTATTACACCCTCCCATGCTTGTCCCATGATGAGTAACAGAAAATTCCTTCCCCTTACTGATTTGATAAATTGATGCAGCAGTTCTCAACCCTGTTGAGATAAACAAGAAGCCTCAGCCTAAAAGCGGGACCAACCCAGTCTAAAAACAAAATCAAAGGTCTAGGGATCTAAATTAAACCCCGATAGATCTGGATCCAGGTTGATTTTGCTTTTTGACAGAGCTGGTTCTGCTTTTAGGTTAAGATCTTCTGCTTATCTCAGCAGGTTTGAAATCATGGCATTCTTTCTGAAATCAACCATCAGCAATCCATCTTTTGCTGAGTCATCCTTTCACCAACTTAAAGGAGTTTTCTGCATTTAGTGCATCCACGTTTGATGTCCTTGTATGAGCATATCAATTCAATAAGGATGGGTGCTATCAAAAGATCATACTGTGATGAAGTTATACAGCTAACCTTTATCTTTTATTGTGGACATAATATGTGTATACCCTGATACATTTCAGTTCACAAAAAACATTGTAAAATTGGTAAAGTAGCTTGACACCCCGCTGAGATCTCCAAAACCAGTTCAGCTCACAAAAAATTGATCCAGCTGCATAGAAAGTTCAGCTGGGACTGATTGAAGGTCAATCTACTCAATAGAAGCTTGGTTTATCTAGGCCCAAGGAACAGAAACAGCTGAGCGTGCAGCAAGACTGAAACCAAGCACAGGACCCCAAAAGTGAGACAGCAAGTTAAGTTAGCCCATATGCAAAACAAACCCAAACCAGCTGCGCTCTGAAGCGGCCTACAAAAATGTGGTAGCAATCATGTAACATGAGTGGTCCAGTCACAAAAGTGATACTTTCAAGCACAAGCAGCTCCATTTCTGGAATCTTGATTATTCTTGGGGCTCGAGTTAGAAATTATAGATTTCTGAAGTGAACCCATTAAGATCTATTCAGGGAGCTACCACATTATTTTCAATGTACCTGCTTCTAAATTGAGCCATCCATGTCTGAGAGATTGTCTCAAATAAGAGTGCACACCTAGATAAAATCAATATTCTGGAAACACTTTGGCTTTCTGTTCTTAATAAGTTATTTATTGCACTTTGTTTAAAATGATTTTTACAAGTGAAATAACTTTTATATTGTGGAGGAGCAGTACCAGGAGCAACTTCAAGCTCAGGCTGCTGATCAAGGGAGCACAACCACTGTGGTTTCTGTCTATACCAGACTAAACTTAAGCCGTAAGGGGGCTAGTTTTATGTGTCACCAGGCCCATCCATGGATGGCTTTTTCAACAGCCAGTATGCTGACCCCCAAGACCAGGCCCAACCTAATACTGTGCCATATTTTGGAGACTGGGCAACTGTGGCCCCCTCTAACCCAATCCAACTGTTGCTTGACAATCTGAACCAATCAAATCAAGCCCTGCCTAATCCAGGTCCTGTTATTCCTAGTGGGCCCCATAAACAGCAACTAGTAACTAATGAGATCACTGAAGAGATAACAAGCCTCAACCAAAGTGGCATAGTGTTATCAGAAATTTTCCCCCACCTACAATCCACTGAGGCAGTAGCCAGACAAGAATTTCAGCCTCACATGAGTAGAAGTGGCACAAAGATTACCAAGGAGCCAAAGAAGCAGCCAGATTCCCAGCTCAAGGATGTCTATCTTATCATGCTTGACCTCTTACAACAGGACCCATATCTCCAAATGACTTAGGTCAGATACCTAATTGGGCTCCACAATATCTTTATTGCCTTCTGCGTTACAAGCTCTGGATGCATGGGCTTGTTTTTGTGTTCTGGTTCTGACCCAGTGTTCAGGTGATGGGTGGAATGGTGACTCTTATTTTTCCCATGACCCAGTAATTGGTGCTACAATTACCCGCTGCCTGTCCAGTATATGGGCAATATCATATTTAAATCCTTTATAAATTGGCATTTCACTTTCAATATTATGGGATTTTGGGGGGAAAAGAACGCTCCCAACAGTAAAAAAAGCAGGGCACAGACATTAGTACATCTATGACAGCTTTCCCAAAAAGTACAGTGTTTTACCAATCCTTGTCCAGTTACACCAATGAGTACAAGTATGGAATTTTCTCTCAGATTTTCCCAGTATCTGTAGCTTGACCAATTCAAATATCACATATTACTGAGCCACTAAATGGAATGCAGTGAAGAGGAAGCAGAGAAAATTTGATCTGGCAATCACAGCATGTCAATATTTCCTTCTATTCATGCCAATGTAAACTTGGAATATGTGTTATTCTACAAAATCACCAACAGGATCCAAGATTGCAATCCTAAGATGTTAAACCATGTCATTCTTGAAGCCCACACTCACACTAGGCTTTTCCTGCATCAGAAGATTGCCAACATGTTTATCAAGATGGCCCTGAACTCTCCCAGAAGTAGCCAATCATCAAAGGATCTACATCTTCTCCCTAAATAGTCCCCAGCATACAAACCCATCAACATGCTCCCCAAGAATAAGTATGATGTCATGTATCATCAATTTCTCTAAGCCAGCTAAGATAACAACACACCCTTAGTACCTACCACTGCCCTGGTGCCCATTTCACCCTCCTAGCTCTCTGAAGCCCAAACTTCCCCACACCAATCCATTACTTCTCCCACCACTCAGCCCAGTCAACCTGGCAACTAATCTGCCTCCTCTTCTCTCATAATTTTGCCAAATAAACCTTTTTTCCCTCAATTATTTTTCATTTAATTATACAATATAGATTTCTATAGAATTTGGGATTTTTTAATTTGATAAATGTGTTTTACATTTAATTATAGTGATAATTGCTTTTAATAATGATACAAGTTTAATTCATATGATTTAATATTTATATCTATTAAAAATTTAATCTTTTTGTAGCGCTACAACCAAGTAAATTTTAGAAGCTGATAGTACAATGGACCAGACAAACAGAATCAGTAGTCGCTTTGGTTTTCTTTGACGCTTGACTTGGACAAGACACGCATCAAAGATAAAGGAAACTAAATCCAACTCTGATTGGCTAGTTATTTGTACTTGTGATTTCTTAAATTCAAATGATTGTAGCTCTTTGCAAAGATTAAATTTATAATATAAAAGTATAAACTAAAATAGTATAACAGAAATAATTCACTTCATCACATATACAAAATCTTAAATACATGTGATATATCCAACTCTGTAAATATATTGGTATTAAACTCAGGGAATAACCAGTAAGACCATAAGATGATAAAATAAAATATTTGTATTGTATAAAGAAACAAGCAGACCAATTAACAACTTATTCATAAAAAGATATCACAACAGCTTAAAACTGAATTTATTTAAGAAACAAAGATTGGTGTTGAGTTATGAAATGTTATCTTACTCCACTTTAGATCCCACCCCCCTGATAAATGACTCATACCAAGAAAAGCTGGCCATATCCAAAATCCATGTATTACTAGGACACAACACAGTAGGAAAAATATAAGATCTTCAGAAAGCCTGGAACGCTTTTAGTAAAAACAATAATGGTCTAAATATAACCCCTGAAAGTTAATCTCTTTTTTAATAAATTCTTGTTCCAGCATATAATTAGTATAATAAAATAACAGCAAATTATGCTATACTGGGACAAATCATACAATCTTCAGAGAGCCTGTATTAATATGATATATACAGGCACTATGTTGCATATTAATTTCATTTCGGCATTATTTACTTAAAGTTAATAAAAGTTACATACTTATATTTAATTTTATATTTATTTAGTCTCATTAAGTTAAAATGATGTATATATTTCTTATGATTTTTTCTATAATATATAAAAAGGACTTGGGGATAAAAACATGGCATAATTGGAAGCACTTATCAATGAGTTGGACACAGTGGTGGCCAAGATTAAGAAGGTTAGTCAAAAGGTGAAGGACAAGCTTAAGGAGGTGTTCTTAGAAGGGGGAAATTAAACAAACCCAAAGTAAGGGCGTTAAAAATAAGCTACCTAATAAAAAATAAAAAAAATTCTGCCAGGCTCCTTAACATTCAGAAAGATGTGCTTGCAGGCGTGCAGTTCAAGCCACATTGGGTTGCAGTGGTGGAAGTGTGGGCAAAGGATCCAGAGATGTTTGAGCAATTAAAAAATAAAAGACTGGAATTGACACAAGATGCCCAACAAACTGCCCTCAAGAAGCCCAAATAGGCTATGTCTTTTAAGGGGGTAGCCAGAGAGGAAATAGAAGAAGGTAAAACAAATAAAAAACAAACAAAAAATAATTTTTTATTAAGGTGAAAATTAAGGTATACTATGACAGTTTTTAAAATCTTATGTAACCACAGTCTTCTACAGCAACTATGTTCCCAACATTGGGCGTCAGCTGGTTCTGACACCAGCAGTCTTCCCAGAAATGTTAGAAAAAGGAATGAAACTTAACTTATAAATAAAAAATAAATTTGACAAACTCTAAACAACACAAGAAGACTCCAAATGGCAAGTTGTGTCTCTGGCTGTGGCCCCAAAGATCCACCTTGACCACTTTGTTACACCCTGGTTTCTAAAAGCCCTTCATCTCCTTTTTCTGGGACTTTTTTTATAGCCATGCCATATCAAAACATACCAGAAATAAAGAGAGAATAAGAGGAATTAAGGTTTTGTTTCCCGCCTGAGTACATAATATCACACCTAATAGACATTAAAAAATAAAAGTAAGTGACCTTATCAATAGCTCCTCTGCTATTGTCCTCTGCATCCTGGGTGTCCTTTGAGACTTTAGGGCCTTCTGGCGCTCCAACAAGACTGACATACCACTTGCCAGGGAAAAAATCTTTAAATCAACTTCCCAAAAAATAATATTAGTAACCTCTATAATAAATTCTGTGATTTTTCTTCACTATTTGCAGGCCAGAGACTTCATTCAATTATTTACCTAGCCTTTTAATATTAATGGAGATTAAAGCAGAGGCTTTCAAAATACTTGATATTCTAATTAAACTGGAAAAAGTGCAACAATATCTCAATAAAAAATTGCACTTGGTTAAAGTTCAATTGAACATGTTATCCAAGATGCAGTTATTCTTGCAGCCACCTATGTGATGCCTTCTCCTTCTGAAAAGATCATCCTGTCCAATCTTATCACATTATTGCTGTATTCAAGTCACTGGAGGCCATATAATCAGGGAGTCATGTCAACCTATGCCCTAGTCATAGAAAGATCCACTTTGATTCAAAACAAGTCCTAGAGTCCCACCAATCTAACTCTCAATAAATCCCATACTATCATATTCATATATCATAATACTTATATTTTTCATTGAAATCTACTATATTTAAAACATTAATACAAAACAAATAAATACATAACAAAAATTAAACTTTTCAATAACTCACCATTATTTGCTTTGTAATTCTGCATGATATACTGTCAGGTATAATAAAAATTAGCAAAGAGTACATTCATACAAATTAAACTAAATAAAAAAATATTAAGCATAAATTTATAAAAAAATAAAAGAGAAGAAATCTATTTAGTTGATTGGCTGATTATCAAGACACACTGGGATGAACAAATCAGTGTGGACGTAGAAATTGGCCATGGTCTTATCTGGAAGGGTATAGACCCCAATCTGTAGCAAATTATACAAGTCTTTAGGTCCAGATGGCGTCCCCTGCTTGACAAATTGCTTAAGCCACCCAAAGACCTCCTCAATTGGGTTCAGGAATGGGGAATAGGCTGGAGGAAGAGAAGGTGCAAATTGGATATGGCTGATTGTTGGGAGCCACCTTACACAACAGGCTCAATCACTGGGAGATCATTAAGAATTTCTGCCACCTTGTGGAGACCAACGTTATCCAGCACAATAACATTGGTGACACCCAAACTGGCTACTCAGAGGTGCTCCTGAACCAACTGGAGAAATTCCAGTAAGGTCCCACTATTATAGAAACCCTTGATTATCTGGTATAGTTTAATACCAAGAGGACCAAGAAGGGCTACCATAGAGTAGGCCATAGAAAAAACAGACACACAACAGGATACATCATCCTTGGAACTGTCAGGCGCATAGCTGTAGGCACTGGGTATGGAGGACACAAAGGACAACCCATTGATGTAAAAGGGTTTACCCAGCCCTTGCCCTTTAGCCCGGTGTAGTCCTGACGTGCTTACAGAGGGCCTTGATATCCAATGGGATTTTTCTTGCGGGACAGAGATACCCTGAGTTCTTTTTGCGGGAGAGCCTCAATCCTCTCATCCCATCATAGTTGAAATGGGATTGAGGCCTCAATTATAAAAAACAGGTCTGACCACTGCCTGTATATTTGCTAGTCCAGGGTGGCCATTTTGGGTGATCCATTGCTTGATTGCCCAGATTAATTCTTATTCAGGATGGTTGGGTTGTTTTTTGGTTTCTCTATAAGGATAATTCTTCCAGGTTCCAAGGATGTACTACACAGCCCAGGTTTGGTTTCCTGGTCCATAACAGTTGCTGCAATCTTCCTGTAGTCCTGGGTGTTGGTGATAAGTGTAGTGATTGCTTTTCACTTTGAGTCTGGGATCACCTCGTGTTTGGAATTTTTGGTGGTGGGAAGCAACTCATCAGGTCCTTTCAAGATATAGGGCATTAGCACCTGGTTGTAGAGCGCAGTGATCTTTTTCAGCACCTGCTGCCCCTTCACAGCTTGATAATGCTGGGGCCCTTTTTTGGTTTGCCCTTCACCATCACTCACCTAAGGCTCATAGGTGGTATCTAGAACAGGCTTTGCCTTTATAAGACTAGCAGAAATACCACCTTGGCAGTACATATGGTTTTATAACAAGGACACCCTCTCAGTGGTAAAGGTGTTTATTGTTCTGTTGGTGGTGACTTTGGCAACCTTCTGGGATAGGTTTGGAACTCTGGGGTTAACAATATCTTTTCTGTTGGTCTGGGTACCCTGGGTTTTTTTTTGCTTTGTTTGTGTGGTTTGGATCTCATCACATAATTAATAACAATCCCCCCTGTTACCTTTGTCTTCTTGGATCTACTGTGTTACAACATCTTTGATTACTCCCTCTCAGGGAATTAACACCCCTTGTAGTTCACTGAATGAGACACTAAATGGCTCACTGGCTAATCATTAAGCTGGTGGTACTACTATCATTTGATCATCTATTTCAGGGATCAAAAAATCCAGATCCTAAGCAGAACACAACTTGAATAAGCCTTGTGACTTAAGAGGAACATTACTCAGATAAGCCCTGACTTCCATGGTGTACATAGAAAGTATGTGGCTTCCCATGATACTATATGTTATCCTATATCCATATCCAATAAAGTATCATTCTCTTCTTAATTTTCCCCTTTATCTTGTTTATTATAATTCTCAGAAGTATATACTTGACAGTGGTAGCACAGGTAGGTGATTCATACCTACCCAACTTAAAGGAAAAATTCCTCCTAAGAAAAATACCCAACAAATGGCCCTCCCTACCAGTCGGAGAAACTACAAAGAAGGACAAGACATCCCTGCAGGTTTTGTCATCTACAACAACGTCCTTGTACCCATCAACCAGTATAATCTCCTCAACACCTGTAAACTCCTGAACCCACCTCCAACTTCTACAAGCCTGCAGTTGATTGAGACACCCAGCATTGCCTTTCAACACCTACGCTCAGCAGAAATTAGGACCTTTACAGGGTTACGCCGGAAAAACGCCAACCTCTGGATCAACAGCATACAAAGCAAGTTCACAAAAGTAGGCTACCCCCGCGCACTCTGGGCCAGTGAAGTCTCCCTCTGTGTCACAGGATCTGCCTCACTTTTTGTAAATGACTGGCTCAAACAACACCCTGATCAAAATGAAAACTGGGATATGTTCAAGGCCGCGTTCCTCAAAAGGTTTGCCATGAAGGAATCCAACATGGTGATCATGACAGAACCCAGAACTTTCAAAATGACAGGAACAATAGAGGAGTAAATTGCAGCGTACAGAGACTTACATGAATGAGCTCCCAACACCATTAACTTCAACAAGCCTGGACCACAACTAGATTTTTACAATGGCCTCCCCACACAAATTAGATGTCAGTTTGACATGACCTGCTGTAAGAATCTTGAAGATGTTTTCTTGTAAGGAAAGCGCGCAGCCCAAAAATCTGACAACCTACAAGCAACAAATAAACAAAAGGAGATCCCTACCACAAATAAGGACCCTTGACCTAATAAGCAAAATAACCAAGCCAATAACACCCATCCTCAAAACAGGAATTTTACTGCCCAAGATAACCAGAAAAGCACCAAAGATACCAATGAGGAGGAAAAAGCTCAGGGGAGTGCTTAGGCAAGCCGCCCTCCCCCAACCCACAAGACTTGTACAGGGACCAGGATGTGGATTCAATTATCATGATTCAAGTACCCTCCTGCAATCCTCTACTGTTTGCCACCCAAACTGGAAATAAACTCTACACTTATCCTTTCTGCTTTTGCAGATATCAGGGCACAGCACTATTTGACACTGGAGCAGACAAATCCCTTGTTGACAAGAAATTTGCCAACCTCATGAAATTACCCACAGTCTAAAGCAACATCAAGAGAGTTTTCATGGCAGATAACAGAAGCATCCCAGTCACCAAGGAAGCAAAGCCCTTCCACACCCAGATCAGAGACGTGCAAACTATGCTCAGGGGCCCTATCATACCAATCCTCAAGTATAATGCTATACTTGGCCTAGATTGGATGAGAAAGACCAAACCTCATATTGACTGGGATAGCGCTATCCTCACCATACAAAAAGTCAAGGTACACCACCATGTCTACCCAGCTCATCTCAACATGCTTATGAGAGGTCACATATTTGTGAAGATCATGAAAACAAAAGAAAAAAGGACCTCGGAAAAATCAATTGGAACTCCTGCACGTACAAGGTTATCCACTTTAAAAATAAGGAAACCAGACGTGAAAGAGACTACATCTGAGAACAGCTGGTCATTGAATTCCCCTCTGTCTTCCAAGAAACCTTACCTGGGTTAACATCCAACCGTGGCATACAACAAAAATTGACCTCAAGGGAAGTGTCCCAAAGGCACATCCTATCTACTGTCTCACACCTCAAGAAGACAATGTGTTAAAAACCTATCTTGACAAGGCCCTTGAGAAAGGCCTCATTTGACCTTCAAAATCACCTTTTGATGCTGCTGTCTTCTTTTTAGCAAAGAAATATAGAAGACTCCACCTAGTTGCAGACTACAGAGCGCTCAATAAGATCACAATTAAGAACAGGTATCCCCTACCCCTGATTGATGACCTTTTTGACGCCCTAGGGGGTCCCAAATCTTCACAAAAATTGGTCTGACAGGAGGATATCATCAATTTTTTGTGAAACCAGAAGATATACCAAAAACAGCCTTCAGAACAAATTATGGTTCCTTTGAATGTGTGGTCCTTAACTTTGGCATGTAAAACGTACCAAGCACTTTTGTGACCTTCATGAACAAGGTTTTCAAAGAACACATTGGGAAACAAGCAATCATATACCTGGACAACATAATCATCTACAGCCCAACTTTAAAGCAACACTGGGAAGATGTCTGCCTGGTCCTCTGCACCCTCAAAGAAAACCAACTCATTGCCAAACCATCAAAGTGCAACTTCTTCTTGTCTGAACTTCTATTCCTTGGCCACATTATCAGCAAGGACAGAATCAAACCAGACCCAGAGAAGATATGTGACATAACTGAAATGCCAGATCCAAGAAATAAGAGTGAACTCCGCACCTTCCTTGGAATGGTAGCCTATGTAAAAAGATTCATCCCTGACTGGGGTGCTCTAACAACCCCCCTGTATGCCATTACAGGCAAAACAACCAAGTTTGTCTGGATGCCACTACATGACCAGCACTTCTGTCAACTAAAAGAGCATATGGTTACTGCCTCTATCCTCCAGTATTCAAATTTCAAGAAAATCTATGAATTAGAAACCAACACATCTGACTATGCCATAGGAGGAGTACTCTGTATCTAAACGGCAGAAAAGGACTTACTCCCTGTGGCATACAAGTAAAGGAAGCTATCCAACAGCAAAAAAAATCCCATACACAATAAAGAGTTGGTGGCCATCTTACATTGCCTCATGAAATGGTAATGCTATCTGGAAGGGGCCCAAACGTTCAAAGTACTCACTGACCACATTTTGCTAATATTCTTCAAAACACAACAACACTTGTCAAGAAGGCAAGCCAAATGGATGAGCCTCATAAAGAGGTACCCAATGCAAATTGAATGCAAGCCAGGCAGGGAAATGCTTACTGCAGATGCTCTGTCATGGCTATACAGAAAACATGTCCTTTGTGCTGATGGTGCCCCTGACTGGCCTATGTTAATCATGGGGAATCTCAAGGAAGGGTTCCCACCTGGCACCCCAATGGACATCCAAGAGAAGGTCCTTAAGAATAAACACCTGTTCAAAAACGTATATGGCACCCTGCACCAAATACTTCCAAATGGTGACACCATGCCTTACGTCCCGTCAACACAAAAGATTGACACAATCCTCTGATATCACAGAGACCTGGGACACACCCACAGTAGAAACTTGCACAAATGTCTCAAGACACGCTACTGATGGCCCAACATGCTAGATGATATCAGAGAGATACTAGAACAATGCAAAGTCTGTGAAAAGTACGCCCAATCCAAGGCACCACCCAAGTCAGTAGTACCTGTATCTATCACATAACCCTTCAAGGTATGATTGTTATATATTGTTGGACTAATTTCTGGTGAAAACAAGGGCAAGAAGTACATCATAACAGCTATTGACTATGCAACCAGATGGCCTGTGGCACAAGCTACAAAAGAACACAACAGCAATGATATGAAACAATTATTGGTAAAGAAATCCTAGCCAAGTTTGAAAACCCAACCTCCTGATCACAGAAAGAGGCACCAAACTTAAGGCCATCAACACCAATATCTATCTTGCCAAAAATGGAATAAAACACACCATAGCCAGCCCCTACCACCCGCAAGAAAATAGAAGAGTAGAATAACTAAATGGCTTGCTAGTGAAAGCCCTCAGTAAGCTATCTGCTAACAATCCAAAAGCCTGGGTCAATATGTTACCAACAGCACTCATGGTATCCAGAACACAAGTCAACGGCAATACATGCAAAAGCCCATATGAACATGTCTATGTTCAACAGCCTGCCCTTGTTAGTACATCTGCAGGACCACAATTACCTCTACCTAATGTCAAAACAGCAGGCTCAACCCGCCAGCAAGGTTCTGAGTAAGCAGGTTTGTGACCTGTGATCCAATTATCCAGCCACCTGAAGCCAGGTTAGGAAGTCAACTCAAATTTCCAAATAAATCAACATGAACAGAAGCTGATCCCCTCCAGTGGATAACTTGTTTTAGCGCTTGATTCATTACAAGGATCAAGCCACCCCCTTCACCATCCCACTGTGTGATCAGCGTTACCATGTTCCTACTATCCACAATTCATAGTGACTATATAATAGGTATCTCTCAATAAAGAATATTATCTAGTTTCCAAATATTTTTCCCCTTGTAATTTTGATAAAACAGCACAGTTAAACACTAAAAAGGTGCCAGAAAACAGTGATACCAACATACAGTGTGCTAGAAAAGACCAGGAGAACATAAAAAAATTGAGAGAGAGGCAATCCTACTACAACAAGAAAGATTCCAAGTCAGGGACAAAATCTGGGTTGTCAACCACAATCAGCATAAGTTAGATCCAGGGTTATGTGGGCCAGGCATTGTCATGGAGGTCAATCCCAACAACGCCTACCTCATCAAGGGAATTGGTGCTTGAACCAAACTAAAGCGCATGCACCATAATTGCCTCTTCCTGGGCAAAACAAGAATAGCACAAGGCAATTACAGACCCCCTGTCCCCAATGCCAAACAAAATCAGTACCAAGCCTTTATCCCCAACACTCTAAAGAAAATTCCCAAGGTTCCACCTTCTAACACCCCAGGGGGAGATATTGCAATATCTTGGATTACTCCCTCTCAGGGAATTAACGCCCTGAGTAGTTCACTGAATGAGTCACCAAAGGGCTCACCAACCAACCAGTAAATTGGTGGCACTACTATCATTTGAACATCTATTAAAGGGATCAAACAATCCATATAATAAACAGAACACAACTTGAATAAGCCTTGTGACTTAAGAGGAACATTACTCAGATAAGCCCCATGACTTCTGTGACGTACATAGATAGTATGTGGCTTCCCATGATACTATATGTTATCCTATATCCATATCCAATAAAGTATCATTATATTCTTAATTTTCCCATTTATCTTGTTTTTTATACTTCTCAGAAGTATATACTAAACAACTGTTACAATGTGTTTATTCTAGTATAAAAAATAAGATAAAATTAGTTCAACTATATAATCTATTTAATGGGATTTTATTTGTCAAAATTCAGTATCACAAAGGCTTGTAGCCCCTACCGTTTATTTCACACTGGTTTTGAGGGTTCTAAATATATTTGGGTTTAAATGCCCACCTTTAACTGTAAGTGTTGATAATTTGGTTTTTTTGATGAGGTTGATCCAGAAACAGATGCTCAGAACAATTATTTCTGTTTCATGCACTAGGTTGTAGATCTTGATTAGGTTGGGCTGTTAACAGTATTACTGATCCTTTGGTATGTTTTGATACTTGATATTTTGTTGTCTTTTCAGTTGCTGTTGGATCAAGTTTTTCATACCAGTGGCTTAGTTCAATGCGGTAGGACACGCCATCTCAAAAACACCACTTCAATTTACACTATCTCAAATTTAATTTGAGATGGCGTTTTTTGCATTAGTGATTTTGAATCACAAAAAAATAAAATAAACAAAAAAATAGTTAAAATTTACTTATACCTTTATAATGCGGCATCTTGAATTTACACCATCTCAATTCTGTCACTTCAAGTCATTTTAATTAAATCTTATTTTGCTAACTTTATTTACATATGAAATCACTTAGTGTGAGGCATGTTTACGCCATCTTGACTTTGCCTCATTTCAAATCACGCTATTTATCTTTAACTAAAATAAACTTATACCCAAACTAAAATAAAGCCTGTTGTATAGCACCAGAAGATGTTCCTATAGTATTAATCCAAGACACCTATACTAAGAACAACCTAAAAAGACACCTCTATGATAGTCCTTCTAGTGATTGTCATTGCTGGGTAAAAAAACCAGTTTTGTTATATGTAATTTATAACTTTATTATACATGGATACATTGATAAGGCTTCTCTTAATAAAACATTTAAATAGTGATTTTAATATGGAAGGGGGTGATTACGGCATTTCAATTTATGTCACTTCAAATTCCACCAAGTTTCATATCACCCAATTGATTTGATGCGCACAATGAATAGGGGAAAATAAGGGGAAATTACATATGACGCCAGGCTACACTATATCAATTCCCCCACCGCAATTCTTACTTTCCACTTTTCAAAAGTAACCATTCACGTCAAAAATCATTATAATAAATAATGTAAGAAAGCATATGAAACTTTGCAGATATATATTTTTTGGCCTCCTCTAAACAACTGGGTACTTTTTAACCCCAGATGTATAAGCTAGTTTTTTTTAAATATTCAAGTTTTACTCTTTGGCCTGGTTGAGGTAGCTCCACTGGGAATTTGTTAATTTAATATAAAAAGTGGTCAAAAACACTATGTTTTTGAGCTAGGGCACCTCAATTACGCTACTTCAAAAACGCCATTTTGAAAGCAAGTTTTCAGTCAAAACTCAAAGTTTTGCCTACTTGTGTTAAGAAAATTTTTTTTCAAAACAAAAAACATTGAAATTTTGATATGATATATTTTGAAATTTTTTCTACGGTTCTGTGAAAAAATTACTACTTTTTATATTAACAACATTCTCATTTTTCTCTTTAAAAACAACCCCAAATTGCTCATATTTTTAAACTAATTCACTTTTAGATGCCTACCAAGTCAACTACCAAAGCTGTGCCCAAGGTCTCCAAGGTATCAAAGTCCAAGATCACTCCTCCAAAGGCCAAAAAGGCCAAGACTACCCCAAGGAAGCAGCCTTCTAAGGCCAAAGCTCCCCCCAAGACTCCAACTCCATCACCTGAGCCAGAGGGAAACAGTCCTACCCCTCCCCACTCTCCATTTGTGTACTCCCCCTCTGATCCTCAAGAGAAGTTGTTCAACCTCAATTGCCATTCTGACCCCACTTCAGAGCCTGAGGATGAAGAGGAGCCTGAGCCTGGTGCTCCTGCAGATGAGCCAATTGAGCTCTGGGATCTTAACTTCATCCACAATGTATGCAACCAAAATGGCACATTTTCTGTGCCAACAACATACCCTATCAGCTATCCAATTATGACTAAGAAAGGGGGTGCCGGCTTTGTCTATAAGGATTAAAGTTTCAGCTGTAATGCTGAGAAGAAACCCATCCGCCAACATCACTTCAAATGTGATAATGTTGGCTGCCCTGCAAGGCTCACCACTTATGGGTTTACAAGATTAAAAGCCCTAACTGTTAACCACAACTGCGTCAAGCCTTTTGACCCTCTCTATCAACTTATTGCTGGTTTCTTTACCAGGTGATCTCAACCACAAAGAATCAAACTGCAACTGAGGTTGTCAACAACGTGCTCCTTAATTTAAATGATACCCAACTAGCAACTATTGGTGACACCTTGAAATTACAGAGATATCTCACTGATCAAAGATATGGTCTGAGCACTGAAGGCGTCAGTGCAAGCTCCATTGACCAATTGATCATTACTGAGGAGCAAAACTATCTCACCATGAAGAGAGATTCCTCCTCCATGATGATGGTCAACATGCCCCAGAGTGTATCATCTGCTTTACAACAAGCCAGGATCTGAGCAACCTCCTCAAGTGCAAGACATGGCTTGCAGATGGCACTTTCTCCACCTGCTCAAAGCTCTTTAGCCAGCTTTGAAATATCCATGGGCAGGTTGTAAATCTGGTTCTTCCCCTGGTCTTCTTTTTCCTCCCAAATAAGAAGCAGGAAACCTATGTCTGGGCACTCACAATTTTAAAGGCCAAACTGGATGAAATCCTCCCAACAATTGAAGAGGAGCCCAAGAAGACTAGAGGGTGTAAGAAAAAATCCATCTCCCAAGAAGAAGACGCTCCCACCCCAACCAAGAAAAAGCCTGAAAGCCTTCCCTACCACAAATATCTGGTAGTGGATTTCAAACAGGCTCAGGAAAATGCCTTTATTTGTGTCTTTAAGAGCTCCTCTCAGGTATGCTACTTCCACTTCAGGCAGGCACTCTGCCGTTGCCTCCAAAAGTACTCTGACCTCCATGAGCTGGTCTATACTGAAGGCACCAAAAAGCAAAGGACATTTTTAATTGCTTTGCTGCCCTTGCCCTTGTGCAAAAAGAGGAGACCAATGCCTTTTATGATGCCCTCCTCTGCCATCCTTATATCCAGGCCAAACAGGCAGTCTTTGCTCTGTTCATTGAGTATTTCAAAAATCAATGAGTTGGAGTGTTTCAGGGAGCACACCACATTAGAAAAGGCGGTGACTCAATCAGATGGAACTGATTTAAGCAGGTAAAAGATGGTTTAATCAAGACCACCTCTTCCCTTGAAGGGTGGCATAGCCAGTTTGCTACAAGGGTCAGGGTTCATAAGCCCAAATTCAACAAAATAATGGTGCATTTAAAACCCCAACATGCCATTGCTGCCCGCCTCTTCAAGACTGGCATGAAGACCAAGGGTGATTCCCCCAAGCAGACCAAGGCAGTGAAAAAGTATACTGAAATCAGCAAGGTGGTCCTTGCCTACTATCCTAAGGATAGAAAGCTTGAGCATCTCCAAGCTATCTCAGTTGCTCTTTCTGCCAATGTTTGAGCCTATTTGCAATAAACACTCCTGTATTTGCTCACTTATTTCCTTTACTTTTATCATTATTTTAGTTTTATTTAGTATTTGGTACAATTCTATGCTTATTTTAAAGTATAGTTTGTAGTTAAAATAGATGAAAATGGTTTTTTTGGTATATATTAACTTTTGGGCTTTACGCAACTATGTTGCTACTAATTGACCCCATTTTATATTGCAGATTTGGAATTATGAGGCTTTTTTAAGCTTATAAATGTTTTTTGAATTTTATTTTTTGAGGATTTTGAGGATCTTTTGGATTCTTTTTGGAGTTAAAAAAATCTAAAATTTTGAAACTTGTGTTTCTTAGTCAAAATGCCGTAAATTGAAATAGTGTTTTTACTAATAAATTGAGATGACGTAAATCAAAATGGCGTAATTTGAGATAGCATTTTTTGAAGATCTTTGGATTCTTTTTGGAGTTAAAAAAATCTAAAATTTTGAAACTTGTGTTTCTTAGTCAAAATGCCGTAAATTGAAATAGTGTTTTTACTAATAAATTGAGATGACGTAAATCAAAATGGCGTAATTTGAGATAGCGTTTTTTGAAGATCTTTGGATTCTTTTTGGAGTTAAAAAAATCTAAAATTTTGAAACTTGTGTTTCTTAGTCAAAATGCCGTAAATTGAAATAGTGTTTTTACTAATAAATTGAGATGACGTAAATCAAAATGGCGTAATTTGAGATAGCGTTTTTTGAAGATCTTTGGATTCTTTTTGGAGTTAAAAAAATCTAAAATTTTGAAACTTGTGTTTCTTAGTCAAAATGCCGTAAATTGAAATAGTGTTTTTACTAATAAATTGAGATGACGTAAATCAAAATGGCGTAATTTGAGATAGCGTTTTTTGAAGATCTTTGGATTCTTTTTGGAGTTAAAAAAATCTAAAATTTTGAAACTTGTGTTTCTTAGTCAAAATGCCGTAAATTGAAATAGTGTTTTTACTAATAAATTGAGATGGCATAAATCAAAATGGCGTAATTTGAGATAGCGTTTTTTGAGGATCTTTTGGATTCTTTTTAGAGTTAAAAAAATCTAAAATTTTGAAACTTGTGTTTCTTAGTCAAAATGCCGTAAATTGAAATAGTGTTTTTACTAATAAATTGAGATGGCGTAAATCAAAATGGCGTAAATCAAAATGGCGTAATTTGAGATAGCATTTTTTGAGGATCTTTGGATTCTTTTTGGAGTTAAAAAAATCTAAAATTTTGAAACTTGTGTTTCTTAGTCAAAATGCTGTAAATTGAAATAGTGTTTTTACTAATAAATTGAGATAGCGTAAATCAAAATGGCGTAATTTGAGATAGCGTTTTTTGAGGATCTTTTGGATTCTTTTTGGAGTTAAAAAAATCTAAAATTTTGAAACTTGTGTTTCTTAGTCAAAATGCCGTAAATTGAAATAGCGTTTTTACTAATAAATTGAGATGGCGTAAATCAAAATGGCGTAATTTGAGATAGCGTTTTTTGAGGATCTTTTGGATTCTTTTTGGAGTTAAAAAAATCTAAAATTTTGAAACTTGTGTTTCTTAGTCAAAATGCCGTAAATTGAAATAGCGTTTTTACTAATAAATTGAGATGGCGTAAATCAAAATGGCGTAATTTGAGATAGCGTTTTTTGAGATGCCGTTTTTGAAATGGCGTGTTCTACCTTCAATGTGCTCTTGAACCTCATAGTGGAAATGGCAGATTAGTTTTTGTGACTGGGATCTATTTGTTCTGGTGCTTGGTATATTTGCTTTTGAACCATAATAGCCTTGTTCTTAGCTTGTATTGTCTGCCATGGGTCTGGACATCTTCTATGGGATCCGCTTTTATCTCTATCAAAAGAGTTGAAATCTGGTTTAGGGCTGAACCAATCTTGTTCTGGCCTGGACCTTTTTTGTTTATCTCAACGGGATGTAAACTTACTGGATTGTGAGCAATCAGTGAGAGGTGGCTGGGTTTTGAGGACTGTATAGGGTGGTTTGATGATGTGTGAACCAGGGCTAAACACCTGTTGCAAGTGATGGGGTTAGGATTTAGTTCTATTATGTTTTGATTGATATTTGTATGATAGAGTTGCCCAGGTTTGGATTTGGTTTATAAATAAAGCTAGTGATAAGGAGCAACTTTTGGGGAAGCTTTGAATATGGAATTAAGAAGAGAAGAAGTATATTTTAATGGATAATACTTTTGACTTATATAGCTTGCGCCGTGGTGGGATTTAAGTTGGATCAAAGATAAGGATGGTGATGTGCAGAATGGGGTTGAGTCGCTGGATACCTGGACAAGTCATGGGATATTAGTTTGTTACCTTTCTTGGTATGTTGAACTGTATATTGGATTGGCACCAAACCGGGCGATGACTGGATGTTAAGTGTGCTGGCAGCAACCAGAATACCCGTACATCCAGCTCCTCAACACTAGCTACCTTCACGGTATGTAAGCTGTTAGATAGAATTTATTTCTAAGCAGTAATGAGTTTCCCAGCTATATTATTAAGCTTCAATCTTTATGAGATTCAAATTGTTTCCACAGTTTATATTTGTGATGGCATATAGTTTTGGTTGGCTGTGTAGTTTTGTAAAACTGTTAGATATCTCATAGCAGCGTTGGAAGTAAAGGGTTATGGATGTATACTCTTGATCTTTCACTATCAAGTTCATATCTTCAAATGATCTATCTGCCCCTGATCTAAAAGGTGTATATATTAAAGGGTTATGTATTATCATGGAAATGATGCACAGTGTAGATATTTGAAGATCGGGTTGTATGTTTATTTCTATAATAGCTTAAAAGGCGCTGAAGTTATAGTGCTTATCAGGAATAACTTTGTTGGGATCATGTAAGTGATATTGAAACTGAGGTGTAATGGCGGTGAGGCATCCTAAAGAGAAAGGTATGGGCTGGTAGAATGGATGGATTGCCACTCAAGAGTCAATGATTTGGCATGGTTTATTCCAGCTCGGGTTGACTGGTTATAGTGAAGCTTTGGTATTGGGATTTATTAGGAATATGTGTAGGAGCCACTGTGGCAGCTGATTATTTTTATGTGTGGAAAGAATAAGATTGAACATCATCAGATTGAGTTGTGGCTAGTGTTTTCTTTGGGATGTTCTTTATAGATTTAGGTTGGCTATAATTAGTCAATTATTGATGGAGCGTTATGCTTCTTAAGAGCTTGGACTGCAGCTATTCCGCTAATGAGGTTTGCTTCATTTTATGTTTTAGGTTTACTTGTAGGTGAGCAAGGGCGGTGGGCATCGGATGGCTTCAAGGAAAGCAATTATCAGAAGCTGAAGGTAGGTGAGAACCCTGCCGATACCCTGTATTCTCTGCCAGATGGATCCAAATGGAACGGGGACGACCCACATTCTCTGCCAAAAGGATCCAATGGGAACGAGGAAGCGTTTACGTTTACGCATTTCCTGCACGATACGCCTGAGCATGAAGACAAGTGCCTGGGCGAGGGGGGCGCTCGACATTGCGTCCGAGAAGTCAAGCGTACCATTCTGGTTGAACGGGGCACGTTTAAATTCTCGTCGCCTTGTCGCTTCTCCGATTGCTTCGCCAACATCACCATACCAGACGAAACGGAAATCTTGGTCGATGTTGCCAAGATCAATGATGAGCCGCTGTTTAATACCAACTTCCCCCCCTTCCGGCCAAGTGGGCCATGTCACCCGTCCACCATCAAAATGTTTGTTCCCGGCAGCAGGTATCGCGACGTGAACCACTACCGTATCTTTCTGAAAGTCCAACTTAAGCGCACCTTCTATCCCGAATTTAGTGCCCCTGTGGAAAACGAAGTAATTATCAAGGCCCGCATGGTGCTGGAGGATGGCTCGTGCGACTCCGTCATGAGCCACAAGTTTTATTAATCCCAGTTCAACGGCAACAAATTAAAGTAAACCCATGCCCAAGCTCTGGTATAAACCTTCATAGCCTTTTATTTTTAGCCGTTTATAAATCAAGCCAGAGTCAAGTAGCCATAACATCTCCTATTTATTGTTTAAATCTGTCATGTTTACAGCGTAATCTATTTCAGAGTTAAACCATGTTCTTATTCAAGCGTTAACCGGAAAGCCGCCAATATAAATCTGCATTGTATATGGTGACAAAGCCATTAGTCTCTGGATATTAATCTATCCACCAGGCTTGTGCGCCTAAGTTCCCATCCAAAGCTTACTTTGCTTTTATTTAATTGTTGTTGGTCGGTTTATGGATTTATTTTAATGACATACATCTGACCTGCGAGTGGCCTAAAACTACACGTTGCCATCAAACGGTAAGCTTCAAGGCTGTTACTGGGGGCCAATTGGATTTTATTGGTGGTGTAATGATGAAACCTTTGGATATTCAAAATCAAACTGATTCCACTCCAGCCTTAAAACCAAACCACGTCAAATCCAATAAACCCTTGTTCACCAATATCTATATTCATCGTTACAGTGGGACATGAAACAGAAACGGTTGAGCCATGATGGGGCTTTTATGGGAAAATACGACTTGCAACTTTCCCAAGGAAACATATTCGATCCACTAGAGCTTCAGGCGTAAGAAATCGACTTCAAGGCTAGACCTGGAACCCCAACTTTCCAAACAGTTCTAAAGTTGGAAACTTCACATGAGAGAATAACCAGATCTGAGGTTAAACCTGGTATATAGCTTCGTAATAAACTATATGTCATAATGTATGTGTAAAGAAAGTATACCCTAGAGAGTTAAAAGGGAAAGTTTGGGAATGAAATATCGCAACTAGAGCTAAAATAGTCAGATCAACCAAAAAAGTGCAATCAACCAGGAAATAAAAAATAGAAGCTTGCTTGATAACGTTGTAGATATGTTATTTATCAGTTGCATAATAAGACAAAAGTATGTTGGACTAGATAATGTCTTTATTTTGAAAATATAGCACGGGGTGTGGTTTTCAAGAAGATATACATCCCACTATAGAAAATGCCATTCCAGATCAAATGTGCTATACTTCGTATATAAAGCTATCAACTGTGGTGTCTCAGTCTGGTATACTCTCTTGATACATTCCGGCTACAAGCCTTGGGCAAGTTGAGCTGCAACATGGTTCTTCTGATTTGGAACCTTGATGGGGGTGGCCCTGAGGTTTTGAAAATAAACTGTTCATGTAGGATCCAAAAAGGATAGCCAACTATAACAAAAAATCAAGGAACATATCAACCAGATGTAATTTCTTACAAGCTGCATCGTAAAATAAGAAAGCTACCGTCCTTTATAGCATCTCTAATCGAACGGAAGTTATCCCGATATTCTCTCCATGTGCAATCAAGCAGATAACTATCCAATTTTGGTAGAATCGTTTGCTCAATCAACTACCCTGAAACCCCCGATCTAAGATAGTACCTGAGTATTTCTAAATACAACCTTGCCCGCTATAGAAACCAAATCTATATTTCTGATTAATAGCTACGTACATTCGATACATCGAGATACCTTTTTATAGAAGCCATCGTTCTCTTCTAGCCTCGCTTCACCAAAACCCGATCTTGACGCGGACGATTTTCTGGCCCTAAAGTTCTGAACTTCTCAGATCCCCTGGACCTCTGGACGATAACCCAATCTTGATTCTATCCTCAAAGCTGCCCATCTCTCCCTTGCGCCTTCCAAACCTATCTCCCAGAGTTCTACCGTGACCAAGCTTCATCATTTTTTAAAAACTTCTTGACCCCCAGCTTCTCTCAAGGCTACCCGTCTACTCATTAAACATCACCAGTAAGCAGAGATGGTTTCCCTGCCTCGCAATCCACCAATAAACATCCCACCCAACTCATATCTCCTCCTCAGAGCTTACAGTTCAATAAATAAACATCTGCCTGGCTGGCAACCCTATCCCTCTAAAAGATCACGGTTAACCTATAACATACGTCCAATATAGAAAAAAGGACTGGGGAGCCGTCCTGCAGCTGTACTGCTTTATCAGAGCTGCAGAAAATAGGGTTGCTATACCCTACAGAAGCTTGCAAAACTATGGCTTGACCAGGATCACCTCCAATACCGACGGTATCAAAGCTGACCCTAACCCGTTTTCATCAGTACACACCCAGCAGCTTCCATTCCGTCTGCATCTGAGTTAATCCGCTTACAGGTGGATTTTTTCTTGGCACCATAGCTCTGAAGACCAATGTACTGATTAACCGGCTATGGTGGATCTGACCAGATCAGGTCCAGCGGCTAGGTGGCTCTGAGACCAGTTAATTTACTGGTAAGGTTGATCCAGGCCCAGGCAAATAGAACTTAATGTGAGTTAGTTCCAGGGATCAGGGTGTCCTTCCAGTATTGATATGGGGCTTGGCGCTAAATGTATCTGACCCACAGCTATAGTGAAGGGCTATAACAAATTAGACCCTGTTGATTTGAGATAATAGTATCTCTTGTAACGGTTGGCTGGTTTCCCGCAGGAGCCATGGAATGCTGCAACTATTGAATAAAGGCAGGGTACCCAGGCAGAGGAAGCAGGGGATATAGGGGATAAGCAATGGATGCCCAGATAATAGGTTGGGCGGTCCAGGGAAAGTTCAATTGTACCCTTGAAGGATCCAGGTTAAACACTTAATGTTGAAGTAGTATCAGGATACCTTAATAATGCTACCAACAGTGGATGGATGGAGATCCAGGTAGGACCTTACAACAGGAGGGGGTTTCACCCCAGGGGACCCCAAACATTATATGAATGGAGACTAAACAATGCATAGATGATATTTTCCATATTTGTTACTTTTCCCTAATTCTACTCTTACTCTTTTATGTCTAACACTCTTACCTGGGATAAGACCAAGCTTGGGGTTTCCAAGGGAGACAGTATTGTGTTGAGGAAGGAGATCGCTGAGAGTTCTTTGGAGGACTCTTGGGGTGATTTTGAGGTATCCAAGACTTTTACTAATAAATCCCTGAAGGAGGTGAAAGCTATGTATGAGAGCTTAATGCTGACTATTTCTCAAGCAAGGGAACATCTGCTCAGTGAAATAGGACTTTTGCTTGATAAGCTCAAACTTAGCTGCTTGGATCGGATCATATTTCCCTACAGATAAAGCAAGCTGGGGTAGGGAGGTAGAGGGCTTTAAGCTGCGAGTGGCCAAAAATTGTTGAGGTGGTGGCAAAGCTGGATGAGGACAGCAAAGATTTAGGTTCAAACTGTGAAGGATGGTTTTCAACCCTCTATAAAGTTCTGCCGCAGGGATAATCTAACTGCTAGAGCTTCTGGGGAAATGGCAGTTTTAAGTCAATCCTTTACTTTTTTAGCCTGCAGGTTGCTAATCATCAGCTTGATAATTAGCTTAAGCGCTAGATTTTCCAGGATAAACATAGCATCTATTGTTGCTATTTCTGTAGAGAGATATTAGTACTGCATATATTATTTAATACTGCTTACCCTATAGAAATATTTTTAAGGAAACTAAAGAATTGAAGCTGGTTTATGGTTTAGTCTTTCGAATTGCTGTACACAGCTGTAGCAAGCTGCAACCCTGAGCTGCTTTGAGGGCAACACATTAGGTCAAACTTCAACTGACGGCATCATTTAAAGTTTAATCAATATTGCGTTGTAATTATACTTATGAGAACTATAAGATACAAAATAAAAGGGGAAATAATTAATATAATGTTATGTTTATTGAAAATAGCCGAAGATCGTCATGTAGCTAACTAGTGATCTATATAATGTAATGTAGCTCATGGCAGTCAATAAGATTTTGCAGATCCTGGTTCCCATGCAACTTGGATTTTTGATCCTATTGAATATCCGGATTGGATTCTGGTGCCACCTTCTGCTCAGTGGTCAATTCATTTCTTGGGTAAATGATTCCCTGAGAGGGATTGATCATATATGTTGCAATATCTTTATACATTATCAATGCAAGATCTATAATATGTGGATCGAGTCATTTAAATGATAGCATGTTTAGAACTTGAAGTTGAGAGCCAAAACAGCACATCGTTACTTTAAGTCTCCAGCCGGTCTGGTGTGATAGTGTTATCTCTGAACCAATGGATTTAAGGAGATCGATACCAATATCATCTAGATTTAACGGTGAGTTTGATTCACCAGGATACCCCGCTCTTGATTCTCTTCCTTTTGCTTTTAGTATTTCTAGGCTTGCTGCTAAAAGATTTCGGAGATCATTTCTATCTTCTTTACTGGATTCACATGCTTTTATTGTCTGTTTCTGTGTGCTGGTTGTGATGCCACCCCCTCCTACTACCAAGCTTGTTGAGGCATCCCTTCCTCTTCTACTATTTTCCCTCTTCCAAATCCCTCTATTTAGCTATTTATGATGATCCCCATTCTTCTAACAAGTTCCGAGTTGCTCAGAGCGCTGGTCATTTTAAGGAGGAAGGGTATAGATCCTGAATCTACTTCTATGAAGACTAATTAACCGACTTTGTTTTAATCAATGCTGTTCAATTAAAGGAAGCTGGGTCATTATTACATGATAAAGCCTGAATCTAGAACCAGGACCTTGTAATTTATTGATGAGATGTTTGTAAACCCAAGGGCCACAAATCAGATACACACAACTAAATGAACTGAGTCATAGTCTCTCAGCTTACTAATATGAAGTACTCTATTGTTTGCTTTTTAAGAGAAGGCCAAAACTGGGCACACCCAACATAATAAATCAACTAATGGTACAAAGTACACCATGAGTTCTGAGACCTTACACAAGATTATTGGAGTACTCACCTTTGAGGCCGCCATGACTCTCATCTAACCAGCCCTCATATGCAAGAATGACCCTCTTACTTTGGAAGATGTACATGACTTATTCTTAAAGCAATACACCATCTATGTTGGCTGAAAATTTGGGCAAAGACACCAAATTGACCAGCATCTTGAACCCTTTTACAGCTTAAGAAAGGCAAAGAAGGATGCAGCAATTGCTGAAACTGTATGACCTAAGTTCAAGGATCTAAGCCACAGGGTTGAGTTCCTTTTTCCTTGCCCAAGACCAATGAATCTAAATACTGATATTCTCACCACCATAACCTCAAAAATAGCTAAATCTGATACAGCTGTGGCAAACTAGACCAATTATATAAGGCATGATATCTGGTGCTTTCTCCTGCTGTGATAAACTTGATCAGTCTAGCTACCACTGTCTTGTCACTAGTTTCTTTATCCTGGCCAGCAGACCCCCTTATTAATGATGGTTGAGCAGAAAAATGGAGCTAAAACATGACTTTTCTTATTCTGATACCCCCAACTCATTAATAAAAAGAACCAATCTGGTTGGGGGTTTGATCCTAATAGGCCTCCTTTTCCATTAAAACTGTTTAACCCCAGAACAGTTTCTTCCCGTGGACCATCCCTAAACCATGATAATCAATCCCCTTCAATAAGATAACTGACTGCAAAGATACCCTATCTCCTGAAAAATTCAGGAATTGTATCATAATGCAGTCTCCCTCATCAGTTATCAAAGCATTTATACTCCCAATTCTCAACAACTTGTTCTTAGTGAGCCCCTAGTATCACATCACCCCTTTGCATGTCTGTTACAGACAGCTACTGGAACCCAGAGAACCCATTTCTATTTATAACCTCAGAAGAGCAGCTTGAAAAGCAGCTAAACTCAAAGATCTTAACATTGCTGAGGGGGACTCCCACTACAACAAAGGTTTAGTGGAGATGGTCCTAAACTATCCATTGCAAATATTTGGCTCAATTGACACTTAAATACTTTTTTTCAACACACAATACTTTTATAAGTTCAATGATACACATATAACCCTATTATATATAGTCTCTGAAAGTATGGAGGCAACTTTATTAGAAAAGTTTGATACAAAGGCTCACAATTGAGGGGAGCCTCATTTAGTGGTACCAGGATCAAATTGGTTCCATTTTGATGATAATCATCCAGGCCTGATCAGAGTCAAGATGGCTCATCCTTAGCTCGTCTTGCTGATGTTACAACTATCAGCAGTCACCAAGTCCAATTGGGAGCACTGATAACTTGAATTTCTTAGAGACCCAGTGGCCTAAGAATTTGACAATGAGTCAATAATGGTTCCAAGTGACTTCCCCAATGAACCAATAATCACACTGGACACAACTGCTAGTTTTAAAATCATAAATGATAATTATTTATAATTGATTTCTTTGATGAAGATGGTTACCCCTTCAGGAGTTTCACAGCACGCCAATCAACTAATGAAAAGGTGAATAATCTTCAGGAGATTATCAGCATCCAGAGAAAGTTTGCAGCTCATAGTAAGAGAATTCAACAACAAGTGCTTGATGAAAGCAGGCTGATAGATATACCAGCACTGTTTACACTGTGTACCAAGGTTACAGCGCAAGATAAAGCTCCTGGGATAGTACTGTTGGCTGCAAAAGCTTTAAAGAAGCTTGTTTTAGAAGTTACCTTGAGAGACCTACTTCATGGGAGAATCAAATTTTCAAGAATTTAACCAAGATTTTACAGCCCAGATTTTCTACAGAAGAAAGGAAATCTTTCTATATGGTGTGTGTGCACATTGTACTAAAGGTCTTGTGAATGACGTCTAAAGCTCTATGATTTTGAAAGGTGGTATATATAGTAACACCATTTTTATTCTTCTATCAATCAACCTCTTATATAAAATTCTCTTTTGAATACTATATTTTTCATGACAGATGGGTATGAAATTTATAGCATAGTCATTACTTTAAAGCTAAATCTATGAATAGGTGATATTATTGTCATAACGTCTCTGACTACTCCCTCTCAGGGAATTAACACCCCAAGTAGATCACCAAATGAGTCACCAAAGAGCTCACCAACCAACCAGTAAATTGGTGGCACTACTACCAGTTGATCATCTATTACAGTGATCAATAATCCAGATCCTAAATGGAACACAGCTTGAATAAGCCTTGTGACTTAAGAGAAACATTACTCAGATAAGCCTCATGACTTCCATGACGTACATGGACAGTATGTGGCTTTCCATGATACTATATATTATCCTATATTCATATCCAATAAAGTATCATTTCTCTTCTAAATTTTCCCCTTTATCTTGTTTGTTATACTTCCCAGAAGTATATACACAACAGTGATAGCAGAATTAGGTTATTCATACCTACCCAACTCAAAGGAAAAATTCCTCCTAAGAAAAAGACCCAAGCAATGGTACTCCCTACCAGCTGGAGAGACTACAAAGAAGGACAAGATGTCCCTGCAGGCCTTGTCATCTATGACAAAGTCCTTGTACCCATCAAACAATATAACACTCTCAAAGCCTGCAGGCTGTTACTCGCAGTCCCAACCACAACAGAGCCACAACATCCCAAAATACCTAATATTGTATTCCAGAGCCTACTTTCAGCAGAAATGGGACCTTTACAGGGTTACGCCAGGAAAACACCAACCTCTGGATCAACAGCACACAAAGCAAGTTCACACAAGTAGGCTATCCCCGCGCACTCTGGGCCAGTGAAGTCTCCCTCTGTGTCACAGGAGCTGACTCTTGTTTTGTAAGTGAACGGCTTGACCAACACCCCAATCAAAAATTAAAATGGGGACATGTTCAAAGCCGCCTTCCTCAAAAAGCTTGCTATGAAGGATTCCAATGTGGTGATCATGACAGAACTTTGAACCTTCAAAATGACGGGAACAATCAAGGACTACATTGCAGCGTACAAAGACTTACATAACCAAGCTCATAATACCATTAACCTTGATAAGCCTGGATCACAATTGGACTTCTACATTGGCCTCCCCACACATATTAGACGTCAGCTCAATATGACCCGCTGCAAGAACCTTGAAGATGTGTTCTTGGAGGGAAAGCACACAGCTCAGAAATCTGGTAATTTATATACAACAAACAAACAAAAGGAGAGCCCCACAGAAAGAAAGGATCCTTGACCTAATAAGCCAAACAGCCGAGCCAACAACACCCATCCTTGAAGCGGTAATTGCACTGCACAGGCCAACCAGGCAAGCATTGAAGATACCAACAAGGAGGGAAAAGCTCAGGGGAGTGCTTAGGCAAGCTGCCCTCCCCCACTTTACAAGACTTGTACAGGGACCAGAATGTGGATTCAATCACCATGATCTGAGTACCCTCCAGCAATCTTCTACTGTTTGCTGCCCAAACTAGAAATAAACTCCTCACTTATCCTTTATGTTTTTTGCAGATACCAAGGCACCACACTATTTGACACTGGAACAGACCAATCCCTTGTTGACAAGAAATTTTCCAACTATCAAGGGTCTGGATGTACAAGCATTCTGGCTACTGCCAACCTACTTAACATCCAGCCATTGCCCAATTTGGTCCCCTTCCAATATACTGTTTGACATACTGAGAATGGTAACCAAGCAATATCACCTGACTGTCCAAGTATCCAGTGGCTTGAACCCATCTTGCACATGACCAACCCCTAGGTTCAATCCAACTAAATCCCCACCACAGTCAAGTCTATATAAGTCTAAAGTATTATCCAATAAAATACACTTCTCTTCTTTCTTAATTCCATATTTGAAGCTTCCCCAAAAGGCGCTCCTTATCACAACCTCATGAAACTACCCATAATCCAGAGCATTATCAAGAGGGTCATCATAGAAGACACCAGAAGCACACCAGTCACCCAAGAGGCAAAACCTTTCCACATCCAAATTGAAGACGTGCAAACCATGCTCTGTGGCCCTATAATACCAATCCCCAGTATGGTATTATTGTTGTAACTGTGCTGTTTTAGCAGAGTTACAGAGAAAAATATTTGGAAACTAGATAATATTCTTTATTGAGAGGTAGGTATTATATAGTTATTGTGAAAAGTGAATAACAGGAACATGATAGTATTGATCACACGGTGGGATAGTGAAGGGGGTGGCTTGATCCTGGTGATGAGTCAAGCGCCAAAACAAGGTGTCCACCATAAGGGATCATCATCTGTTCATGTTGTTGGATTTGGAAATTTGAGTTGACTTACTAGTCTGGCTTTGAGTGACTGGATAATTGGATTGCGGGTCACAAACCTGCTTACTCAGAGCCTTGTTGATGGGTCAGGCCTGCTGTTTCAACATTATAATGTAAACTCAGAACCTAAATGTAAAAATGCGGGATTGTCAAATCCTTGGTCCAAATTTTTAATCACTTCTGCAGGATGGCCTTTTTTAATTAAATTTAATTCTTTGTGTTTTATTTGGATTTTAAAAAATGCGGAAACTCATAGACACTTTGCAAAGCTCAAGTCAAACTGCATATTTCCAATGGACAAAATCAATCAACTGGAATCAGATTTGCAGTGTTCAAATCCATCAACCATTTTCATTAAGTTTACTATGTTTTTTGAAATTGCAGGATTGTCAAATCCATGAACCAAATTTCAAATCACTTTTGAATGCCACTAGTAGACTCAAATAATAAATTCAGGAACAGGAATCCAAATTAAATGTAAAGTAAGTAACTAGGACAAATCAACCCAAATCAAGAAGCTCCACTCTGGATAAAATCAAATGAAAATCTAATCTCAACAACCATGTTTAGACATGAAATTAAGTGAAATGCAAAATTGTCTAAACTGGAAATGATACAATATTCTGCACTCTAAATCACTAATATAGCAACCACAAAAAAGATAATGATATATGAGCTACCCTCCTTTCTTCCTTAAAATTTTTTAAAAGTTTCAAGGAAGAAAGGAGGGGGAAAGATAAACCATCAGTTTACTAACTATGTATTCATATATTGCTACTAAGAATATTTGATTACAGTTGATTTTAAAAAATTCTAATAATAAAGTAAAATTATATATTACAATCTATCAACACATCAAGGAAAAGACAATGTGATAAGATATATTGTAATATATAATTCTACTTTATTATTAGCATTTTTTAAAATTGACTGTAATCAAGCATCTAAATTTTAGCTGTCCTAAAATGGAATAGGGTGCTTTTTGAGAATGCCTATGATTCCTAAAAGAATTAGAACAAATCCACTCTGGATCCTTTATCATCCTTTTTGAGATACCCATAAATTATATTTATTTCAAATTCACCTCATTTTTGGTTTGAAATTTGGTTCTTGGATTTGACAATCCCACAATTTCAGATTCATTAAGTTTTACATGGTGTCTGTGATATGTTTGAAATTCAGGAAATCTCAAATTGTACATTAGAATCCTGCATTTCTGATTCATGTATCCCGCATTTGTTTGCTGAGTTTTATCTTTTGTTGGTTGAGTTATCTGCTCAAGAGATTTGAAATTTGCCAATTTAAAGAAACAAAAAAAGTCAAATTAAATGTTTGATTTTATTAAATATTTTATCTTTCACTCAGCTGAGTTGCCCACAAAAGTGATTTGAAATTTGGACTAAGGATTTAACAATCCCGCATTTTTACGTTTAGGTTCTGAATTTACAGTACTTGGCCTGGATTAGATAAGAAATACCAAACCTCATATTGACTGGGATAGCGCAACCCTTTTCATACAACAACGTGAGGTGCATCACCATGTTTACCTGGCTCATCTTGACACACTTTTGAGAGACCACATGTTTGTGAAAATCATGGAAACAGAGGGGTAAACTGACCCTAGCAAAATCAATTGGAACACCTGTACATACAAGGTTATCCATTTCAAAATACAGAACCAGATATAAAAAAGACTACATCCAAGACCAACTAGTTAGTGAGTTCCCCTCCTTCTTCCAAGAATCCCTACCAGGTTTATCACCAGACTGCGGCATACAGCACAAAATTGACCTCAAAGGAAGTTTACCTAAGGCATGCCCTATTTACTGCCTCACACCACAAAAAGACAACACACTAAAAGCTTATCTTGATGAAGCCCTTGAGAAAGGACTCATACAACCTTCAAGATTGCCTTTTGGGGCTGCTGTCTTCTTTTTAGCAAAGAAAGACAATGGACTCCGCCTAGTCACAGACTGCAGAGTGCTCAACAAGGTCACAATTAATAACAGGTATTGCCTGCCCCTGATTAACAACCTTTTTGACATCCTGGCTGTGAGAATTGGGGAGCAGGTTAGTAGGAAATAAAACCAAGCTCTTAACCACAAAAAATTACGGTTTCAGCAACAATCAAAAGGTTGTTGCCAAAAATTCCTGGGTGGTCAAAGAGGGGACAGGAGTCAACTGAACACGGCAAAGCAACAGATAAAACCAAATGACCAAAATTACTAACAAATTTCAAACTTTATTAGATTAGAGAATGATGAAGCAAGGTCTTTTACAACTCTTGAATTCATTTAAGGGATGGGATAGAATTGGGGTGGTAGATTAAATGTCACAAATCAATTGATCAATGATATGAGCGGATACAAATGAATTTCTTGAGGCAGAAAGATCTTGACAGATTTTGAACAAACATAGTCAAAAGGAAAACTGAACCAACTAACATCAGGAATATGCTTTGGATGCAATTACCACTGCTCCTGGCCGCTCTTGCACATGATATTTAACCAGAGGTGTCTCTTGAGTGGGTTAGGTGGAGGCATCTTCTGAATAAATCCAAAATATTAAATTGATGGCTTTTGTTGGGCTTTTTCTGTAACCTTTTAGATAAATATTCAAACAAAATTTGGTAAAAAATCCCAAGCATTTGGCAGGAATTGAAGTGGAGGCCTAAGGGGGAGGCGTAACTTTACATTATCCTTTCCTATTAAAGGATTAGGGGACCAGCCAGGGGCTAGAGCATGAAAGAGTCACCAGCCAACTTAGGAGACCTTCAAAAGGCCAATTTGGAAGATAGTTATAAGGAAGTCTTTTGTGAGGCACATATTTTGGAGGGACCAGATTAGACATCCTTTCTAAGCAACAGTAGGGAATTGTTATTAGTGTTCACACTTAATTGTGAGCATCATGAACAACTACTATGCAGCCATGATAAGGAAGGGCGCAGGAAAGGATGAAACAAAATAAATTTGCCTCTGATAAGACCAAAAGGGCAGGACAAGGAACACCAAAGCCAGGGGTGAGCTAACCAGACTAATGGCTGACATGAGACTAAATCTCATACAATCTTATATTTCAATATGACAGCCAAATAAGGGTAGGGTACCACCAATCAGGAGAAAGGAAAGGAACAGAAGGGGAGGAGCAAAACCAAGATCAGGGTGAGCTATCCAGACTGGTGGCCAACATGAGACTCAATCTCATACAATCTTTGATTACAAGATGACAGCCAAATAAGAATAAGGCACCATTGGCCAGAAAAGGGAAAATCAGGGACAGGGACAGAAGCAGGGAAACACAGAGCACAGACCAACAGTTATAAGTCCAGGAAAATAAATAACCCACCACAAACTGCAAGTGACGGTATGGCTGGAGTTGAAAAACAAAGCACATGATGAGAGCTGACAGAGGGAGCTAAGGAAGCACCAACACAAAGGACAGGGTGTTGTCAACTAGAATCTAATGTGGCTAGGATGGGAAACACTTAAAATGAATTGAAACTCCAAGCAGTTTAAATCATATAATTTATATAAAGTATATAAAATATATAAAATATAAAAATATATGAATATTAAAACATATAAAAATGTATAAATTACATAAAGAATGTAAAATACATAAATACATAAAGTATATAGCATATATAAAATATAAGGTATATAAAATATATATGATATAAAATATAGCTCTGTTGCAAACTTCAAAGCAAACAGAAAGTGTTCCTGCCAAAGCTCAAGTAATCAGGCCAAATAATAGAAAGATTTTCCAGGCACAAGCAAACCAAAGAAGAAAGGGAACCCTCAAGACAACAGACAGGTCCCAAGCATTGGCTGCAAGCTAACCCAAACACAGGGGGCCTGCAAGTACAGAGGGGAGTTGATGTTGTTTGCAACCAAAGACGGAATCAACACCAAGGAACTACAGGAGCAACAACAACCAGAACCCTGATTTTGGCAATCAGCCAATCAGAACAGCCAGAGTCAGATTCAGATTCAGAGATTTTTTAAAAAAATCATGGATTTAGATGGCTCAATATGAGCCCAAAGTTTGAAGCAAGACAGTATAACAAAAAGTCAATCAGGAGCCAATAATAGGGCAGTGCCCAAGCGTCCAGGAGCACGCTCAATTGAATAAACACTAACTTTGATAGACTCACAGGAACAAATTAGTCCAGCCAATTTCATAAATTTGATGAAAGGACCAATCAAATAACTTAATTTGTATAGAAGAATAAATTGGCTCAACCACATGGGCCAGCAGACTGTGGCCAAGCGGCTGAGAGATGAAATCAAGTTGAAAAGATTAAAATATTTTTCAAAATTGTTTGGCTTCTGGAGCAAACCGGCATGTCATTTAAAAGCGTCAGGGAAAGGGGACCAATCATAATTTGGCTGGTGAGGCAAGAGAAAAGAGGGGCCAATCAGAAACAGAAGAGTTGGGCAAATAAAAGAGATTATGTGTGGAGTTTTTTGATTGGTTATTATCAAAATTTTCCTTAAAGTCAAGAACAAAAGCAACACAGTGTTTGAGCCAGATGAAAGTAGCCCACTAATGTGAGACTGGGTAGCTACTGCAAGACGCCGCAAAAAGAAACTTGCCACAATAAGGTAAGTAGAGCTGAAGCAAAGTATATATCAATGTGAACTAATATATGCTAGCCATGCATTTGACGCCAGGAAGTAGAGAAAGCACTGCTACTAAGGAAACGGGTGGACCAACAAATAACACCAAAAACAACCAGGGTAACAGATCAAGGAAGGAAAGGATAGAAAGGGAGGGGCAGTGGGGAAAAGTAGCCAAACCAGAGAGAGGGGGGACCCAGGCAAGGGATAAAGGGGCGCAGATAAGCTGTGGGGGAGTGGGTGGGGCAAGAACTTTTGAGTTTTAAATTTATTTAAATTCACAAAGCAGCCCAACCAGAAAGCCCAACCATTGGCAAAAGGCTCAATGCCTGAAAATTGGCTTCATCATTATGTGAGAATTGGGGAGCAGGTTAAGAGGAAATAAAACCAAGCTCTCAACCACAATAAAATTGCAGTTTCAGCAACAACTAAAAGGTTGTTACCAACAATTCCTGGGTAGGTCAAAGGGAGGAAGGGGTCAACTGAACACTGCAAAGCAACAGATAAAACCAAATGACCAAAATTACTAACAAATTTTGAACTTTATTAGATTAGAGAATGATGAAGCAAGGTCTTTTACAACTCTTGCATTCATTTAAGGAATGTGATAGAATTGGGGTGATAGATTGAATGTCACAAACCAATTGACCAATGATATGAGCGGATACAAATGAATTTATTGAGGCAGGAAGATCTTGAAAGATTTTGAACAAACATAGTCAAAAGGAAAACTGAACCAACTAACATCAGGAATTTGCTTTGGATGCAATTACCACTGCTCCTGGCCACTCTTGCACATGATATTTAACCAGAGGTGTCTCTTGGGTGAGTTAGGTAGAGGCATCTTCTGAATAATTCCAAACTATTAGATTGGTGGCTTTTTCTTGGGCTTTTTGGCAACCTTTTAGATAAATATTCAAACATAATTTGGTAGAAATTCCCAAGCATTTGGCAGGAATTGAAGTGGAAGCCTAAGGGGGAGGCGTAACTTTACACTGGCATTTCAGTTATTGCATGTATATTGTCTGGATCTGGTTTGATTCTGTCCTTGATGATAATGTGGTCAAGGAATGGGAGTTCAGCCAAAAAGATTTCACACTTTGAGGGTTTTGCAATTAGTTGGTTTTCTTCAAGGGTGTGGAGGACCAGGCAGACGTCTTCCCAGTGTTGCTTTAAGTTTGGGCTGAAGATGATGATGATGTCCAGGTAGATAATTGCTTTTTCCCAATGTATTCTTTGACAATCTTGTTCATGAAGGTCACATAGGTGCTTGGGGCTTTTTTCATGCCAAAGTTAAGAACAAAAAATTCAAAGGATTGTGTTTAGTTCTGAAAGCAGTCTTTGGGATATTTTCAGGATTTACTTAACTTTGGTGATAGCCTGCTGTAGATCAATCTTCAAAAAGATTTGGGACCCCCCAGTGTAAATTTACACCTCCCTCTTAGGCCTCCACTTCATTTCCTGCCAAATGCTTGGGATTTTCTACCAAATTTTTTTTGAATATTTATCTAAAAGGTTGCCAAAAAGCCCAACAAAAGCCACCAATCTAATATTTTGGAATTATTCAGAAGATGCCTCTACCTAACTCACCCAAGAGACACCTCTGGTTAAATATCATGTGCAAGAGCGGCCAGGAGCAGTGGTAATTGCATCCAAAGCATATTCCTGATGTTAGTTGGTTCAGTTTTCCTTTTGACTATGTTTGTTCAAAATCTGTCAAGATCTTTCTGCCTCAAGAAATTCATTTGTATCCGCTCATATCATTGGTCAATTGGTTTGTGACATTTAATCTACCACCCCAATCCCATTCCATCCCTTAAATGAATGCAAGAGCTGTAAAAGACCTTGCTTCATCATTCTCTAATCTAATAAAGTTCAAAATTTATTAGTAATTTTGGTCATTTGGTTTTATATGTTGCTTTGCAGTGTTCAGTTGACTCCTTCTCCCCTTTGACCTACCCAGGAATTGTTGGTAACAACCTTTTGGTTGTTGCTGAAACCACAATTTTATTGTGGTTTAGAGCTTAGTTTTATTTCCTACTAACCTTCTCCCCAATTCTCACATAATGATGAAGCCAAAATTCTGGCAGTTGAGCCTTTTGCTACTGGTTGGGCGTGCTTGTTTGGTCAAGACATGAATTTACAAAAAAATGTAGACACAGCCTAGTCCCATTCCTGCCCCCACAGCTCATCTGTGCCCCCAATACCTTGTCCCCGCTCACCCCTTTTGGTTGATTACTTTTCCACTCCTTTCCCTTTGTCCTTTTGCTCCTGCTCAGCTTCCCTGGCTATAGGTGGTATTATTCTCTTGGACTGCTTTTCTTTGTAGCATTATTTTCTACACTCTACCATAAATTGCATGACTTGAGTTTGTTAGTTAGGTTTTATTACTTAGTCAAGGTTTGCTTACTTTGTGGCAGGCTTCTCCTTGTGTTGCCTTGCGCTTGGGCGCCCAGTTTTGCCTTTTGATTACCTTTCCTTGGGTCCATACTTCCTGTTGCTTTGCTTGGCTCACAAGCAGTATTCTTGTATCAACCTATCATCTCCTACCACGCGCCTGGCCTTTTTCATTTTCTAAACCCCTGTTCTTGATTGGCTGTCCTTTCTTAATTCACTGCTTTTGATTGGTTGCAATTTCCCCCCTTAGAGGCAACAACAAAAAAGAAAATTTTAGCATGGATGGGTTCCTGGATCTTCCCCCTGGTGGCTTGTTTCAGGCCTTGATCTGCCACAAGGATTCTAATTGGTTGCAATCCCTGTTGCATGTTACAGGTCTCAAGTTGACTGCACTTATAGCCAAGATTTTAAAAGAAGATAATTATTATAATCTAGTTGATTCTAATGTGGGTCTCCCAGCCGCTTGCCTCTGCTGTTCCCCTGGCTCTGTACCCCTTTACCAGATATGTTAAGCCCAGCCAGTTGATTCTCTATGAGCACAACATTGTTTATATTATATTAATTTCATATTTTATATACTTTAAATAAATCTATATATGTTTATATTCCATATACCTTATATATTTTATATTTTATATGATTTATATTCCTTATATGTTTGGATATTCATATATATATTACTAGCATTATGTACTTTATAGATTTTATGTATTTTGAACAATCTTTGGGTTTAATGCATGTTTGATGTTTCTTCCTTCCCACTCCAGTATTTGTTGTTTGCATCAGGAATTTAGTGTTGGCACTTCCTTGTTCCCCTATGCCAGTCTCATCCCAGGCTTTATTTTTAAACTTCAGCTATATAGCCACTTGCAGCTTGTGGTCTGTTGATTAATTTTCATGGGCTTGCACCTATTGGTCTGTGCTCCATGTTCCCCTTCTCCTGTCCTTGTCCCTTCTTTTTCCTATTTTCTGCTCAGTGGTGCTTTTATCCTTATTTGGCAGCCATCTTGAAACAATAGATTGTATGAGATTTAGTCTCATGTCAGCCATCAGTATAAATAGCTTACCCCTTGGCATTGGTACCTCCTATTCCTGTCCCTCCTCCTGCCCAGTGGTGCTCTTATCCTTATTTGGCAGTCATCTTGAAACAGTAGATTGTATGAGATTTAGTATCATGTCAGCCATCATTTTGGTTAGCTCACTCTTGGTTTTGGCCCTCCCCCTCCTGTTCCTGTCCCTTCTCCTGGTTGGTGGTGCCCCTACCCTTTTTTGCTGCCATCTTGAAATATTAGATTGTATGAGATTTAGTCTCATGTTGGCTATCAGTCTGGTTAGCTCACCCCTGGCTTTGGTGTTTCCTCTCTGCCCTTACACCCTGTCCCGCCCTTTTGGTCCTAGCAAAGGCAAATTAATTTGTCTCATCCTTTCCCACACCCTTCTTTATTAGGCTGCATAGTAGTTGTTCAGGATGCTCACAATTAAGTGTGAACACCAATAAAAATTCCCTATTGTTGCTTGGAAAGGATGTCCAATCTGGTCCCTCCAAAAATATGTGCCTCATGTATGCCTTCCTTATAACTAGCTTCCAAATTGGCCTTTTGAAGGTCTCCTAAGTTGGCTGGTGACTCTTTCATGCTCTGGTCCCTGACTGGTTCCCTACCCCTTCAATCGGAAAGGATAATGTAAAGTTACGCCTCCCCCTTAGGCCTCCACTTCAATTCCTGCCAAATGCTTGGGAATTTCTACCAAATTATGTTTGAATATTTACTTAAAAGATCACCAAAAAAGCCCAAGAAAAGCCATCAATTTAATACTTTGGAATTATTCAGAAGATGCCTCCACCTAACCCACCCAAGAGACACCTCTGGTTAAATATCATGTGCAAGAGTGGCCAGGATTAGTGGTAATTGCATCCAAAGCATATTCCTGATGTTAGTTGGTTCAGTTTTCCTTTTGACTATGTTTGTTCAAAATTTTTCAAGATCTTCTTGCCTCAATAAATTCATTTGTATCCGCTCATATCATTGATCAATTGATTTGTGACATTTAATCTACCACCTCAATCCCATTCCATCCCTTAAATGAATGCAAGAGTTGTAAAAGACCTTGCTTCATCATTCTCTATTCTAATAAAGTTTGAAATTTGTTAGTTTTTTGTTCATTTGGTTTTATCTGTTGCTTTGCAGTGTTCAGTTGACTCCTGTCTCCTCTTTGACCACCCAGTAATTGTTGGCAACAACCTTTTGGTTATTGCTGAAACCGCAATTTTATTGTGGTCAAGAGCTTGGTTTTATTTCCTCTTAACCTGCTCCCCAATTCTCACAGCCAGCTGCAAGAAATAAGAGTGAACTCTGTCCTTCCTTGGAATGATAGTCTATGTAAGAAGATTCATCCCTGAATGGGGTGCCCTAACAACCCCCTGTCTGCCATTACAGGCAAAACAACCAAGTTTGTCTGGACGCCACTACAATATCAGCACTTCTGTCAACTAAAAGAACGTATGGCTCCTGCCCATATCCTCTAGTATCCAAATTGCAAGGGAATCTATGAATTAGAAACCAATGCATCTGACTACGCCATAAGAGGGGTACTTTGTATTCAAACGGCAGAAAAGGACTTCTCCCTGTGGTGTACAAATCAAGGAAACTATCTGATGGTGAACAATGATATCCCATACACAATAAAGAGTTGGTGGTAATCATACATTGCCTCATAAAATGACAATGCTATCTTGAAGGGGCCCAGACGTTCAAAGTAATCAGTGACCACATTTTGCTAATTTTCTTCAAAACACAATAACACTTTTCAAGAAGGCAAGCCAAATGGATGAGCCTCATAAATAGGTACCCAATGCAAATTGAATACAAGCCAGGAAAGAAAATGCTTACTGCAGATGCTCTGTCAAGGCTATATAGCAAACAGATATTTTGTGCTGATGGCAACCCTGAATGGCCCATGTTAATCATGGGGAATCTCCAGGAAGGGTTCCCACCTGTCACCCCAATGGACATCCAAGAGAGGTCCTCTAATAACAAACGCCTTTTCAAAAACGTATATCTCACACTGCACCAAATACTTCCAAATGGTGACACTGTGCCTTACATCTTGTCAACTCAAAAGATTGACACAATCCTATGATATCACAGAGACCTGGGACACACCAACAGTAGAAACTTGCACAAATGTCTCAAGACATGCTACTGGTGGCCCAACATGTTAGATGATATCAGATATATACTAGAACAAGTCAAAGTCTGTGAGAAGTACGCCCAATCTAAGGTACCACCTAATTCATTAGTACCTGTATTCATCAAACAACCCTATAAGGTATGGTTTTTGGATATTGTTGGACCAATGCCTGGTGAAAACAAGGGCAATAAGTACATCATAACAGCTATCAACTATGCAACCAGGTGGCCTGTAGCACAAGCCACAAAAGAACACTAGGCAATGATGTGAGGCAATTTATTGTGAAAGAAATCATAGAGAAGTTTGGGAAACCTGACCTTCTAATCACAGATGGAAGCACCAAACTTAAGGTGATTGACATCAACATCTACCTTGCCAAAAACGGAATAAAACACATAACAGCCAGCCTGTATCACCCTCAAGCAAATAGACGGGTAGAACAACTAACTGGATTGCTAGTAGAAGCCCTCAGTAAGTTATCTGCTAACAATCCAAAGGCCTGGGTCAACATGCTGCCAACAGAAATCATGGCCTGTAGAACACAAATCAAATATAGCATGGGCAAAAGCCCTTATGAACTTGTTTATGGACAAAAGCCTTCTCTTGTTAGTATAACCGCAGGACCACAATTACCTCTGCCCAAAAAGTTGCCAGACAAAAGTGACCCCAACAGACAACACTTTAGAAAAAACCAAGAAGACATGGAACGTAAAAGGGTCAAGAGAGGAGCAATCCCACTATAGCAGGAAAGATTCCAAGTTGGGGACAAAATCTGGGTTGTCAATCACAATCAGCATAATTTGGAACCAGGGTTACGTGGACCGGACATTGTCATGGAAGTCAAGCCCAACAATACCTACCTTATCAGGGGAATTGGAGCCCAAAATGAACTAAAAGTATGCACCACAACCAACTATGCCTGTGTAAAGCAAGAACATCCCAACAAAATTTCAGACTCCCTGTTCCCAACGCCAAACTGGATCAATACCAAGCTTGTATCCTCAACACTCTAAAGAAAATTCCCAAAGCTCCACCTTCCAGCACCCCAGGGGGAGATATAACAACATCTTTGACTACTCCCTCTCAGGGAATTAATGCCCCTAGTAGATCATCAATTGAGTCACCAAAGGGCTCACTGACCAACCAGTAAATTGGTGGCACTACTATTAGCTGACCATCTATTATAGGGATCAAATTTCCATATCCTAAACACAACACAACTTGAATAAGCCTTGTGACTTAAGAAGAACATTACTCAGATAAGCCCATGACCTCCATGACGTACATGGACAGTATGTGGCTTTCTGGGATACTATATATTATCCTTTATTAATATCCAATAAAGTATCATTTCTCTTTTTAATTTTCCCCTTTATCTTGTTTATTTTACTTCCCAGAAGTATATACACAACATTATCAATGTTATTGACCCATCTTTTTTTAATCATAAGTAGTATAAACTGATAATTGGCAGTAAAAAATGGACCAGATGGGGGAGAATAATAGTTATAAAAATAATTAATTTACAGAAGAAAGTAACAGCCAGTACATTGAACTTTAACTCACCCAAATGATTATCTATGATACACAATTTTTGTATCAACCATTGACCTACATGACAAATCAAAATGTATGGTTAAAAATAAACCAAAAATTTCATCTAGATTTGATTATTGTTGACTTCTCAGTAAACTTAATGGAGTACTTGGATAATCTTCCTTGACCATCAGGGTTCAAACACAAGATTTGTATTAGAGATACCTGCCTTGTTGCATCAAGGTTTAAATACTACTATACTCTAAAGAACAATTGATCAAGAGTGAGATACTGTGGCTGATCAAACAGGGACTCATCAAGACTAGAAAGTCATCCTGGCTCTTCTCTTTTATAGTGATGCACAATAAATGAGACAAGAAGATAATGTGTGTCAACCATATTTCCTTTAAAAAGGTGATTATTGGTGACAACTATATGTTGCCTCATATATATAATATATTGACATCTTTTGATAGTGTTAAATGTCTCTTAAATATTTAACTGTTCAGTGTGTTCTATCATATCTTAGTTTTACTATAAAAACAGGCCAAACCTGCCTTTTTATCAAGTGGGGCCCATATGAATACACATAAATGACATTTGGTCTAAAAGGGGCACCCAGGAACTTCCAGCACATCATAAATAAGGTCCTTAATGAACTTATTTGTGAATTAATAACTGTTTATCTAAATGATATAACCATTTACTCAAAGACTTTTGAGAAGCACTTGAACCAAATTAGAATCTTTCTAAACTTTATAAGAACATCCAACCTCAGTGTCAATACCAAGAAGACTATATTGGCAGACAGAAATTATATTCAGCTATAACACCTTGTTGACATTGAAAACAAGAACTTCAACCCTGATAAGGTTAAGGCCATATCTTAATAGCCAACCCCTACTAATACTAGCAAAATGCTCTCTTTACTGGGTTTATTTGAATACCTCAGCAGCTTTTACTTAACTACATCAATATGGCTTCCTCATTTGTAACCTCACTAAAAATAAATAGTCATTTATCTGGGGACCTATAGGAGAGGATAAATTTGAACAACTGAAGATTATAATATCATTTGATCTTGTCCTAGTTCATCCAAGCTTTACAAAGATTTTTCACATCTTTTCTGACACATACAAGGATTAAATTGGAGATTTACTCTTATAGAAAAGTTAAGGCACATCCAGGCTAAGTGAATTAATGTATATTAAATTCTTTGCTGCTGATTACAACTATGATATATATAATAATGAGTTCTAGAGGCTTTTTGTGATCTTTATAAATTCATATATTAAATATTAATATGCCCTATTAATATCTACATTAACAACCTTGCAGTAAATTTTATTACTAGTGATGAGAAGCATCTTTTTGGGAAGCTTCAAATATGGAATTAAGAAAGAATAGAAGTATATTTTATTGGATAATACTCTAGACTCATATAGCTTTAGCTGTGGCAGAGATTTAGTTGGATCAAACCTAGGGGTTTGTCATGTGCAGGATGGGTTTGAGTTGCTGGATACTTGGACAGTAATGTGATATTGCTTGGTTGCCATTTACAGCATGTTGAACTGTATATTGGAAAGGGACCAAATCAGGCAATGACTGGATGTTAAGTGGGTTGACAGTAGCCAGAATACTTGTACTTACAGATACTTGGCACCCCCTTAAAGGATTACTCTGGTACATCAGGAGGGGACTTTGTCTTGACAGCTGCTTTCTGATGTTCCTGGAGTTGTTTGCTAGTTGGTACCAGTTGGGTCAAGTGTTCTCCTTTGCAAAGGCGGAGGCAGGATCTGTGGTACTTTTTGGTGATGGGCTCTTTGGCGCCCTGGAACTTAACCAGGTAGGTTTTCCTGTCTGGTTTGTACTTGATGGTTCTTCCTGGTCCCCTGTGTACTGAGTCTAGCTTCTTTCTTTTTCTGGCCAAGACCCAGACAGGGGAGTTGATAGAGAGTGGCTCCTTTGTAGAGGTTACCTTTTATGTTTTGAGCCTTTCTGTTTCTGCTATTTTAGCTTTGAGGCGTATGTATTGTAGAGTTGGTACTTGTTCTACTGTGGGAGGTTTTCCTGGGAGGATTTTTATGTATGGTTGGTTGTTGCAGGTAACTATCTCTGTTTTTTATCTGTATGTTAGTTCAAATGGTGAGTAGCCTGTCCCTTGATTGGTGCAGACCCAGGATACTAATAATGCATGTTTCACGTATATTGGCCATGTGTCTTTGGCTTTGCCATTCATTATTTTCTTGGAGGTTCTGATAAGGATACTTTTTAGGTGCTAAACTCTGCTGTTGGCTTGTGGCCTGTAGGGCGAGGTTTTGGAATGTTTTATGCTCTCTGCTTTTAGGTTGTTGTTTACTAAGTGACCTGATAACTCTGTTGCTCCATCAGTTATGATGTAGTCTGGAGTACTGTAGTCAGTTATGATTGCTTTGTTAATGAATTGGTTTATTGTTTCTGCTTTGTGATTCTTTATTTGCCCAGAAGATAGGCCAGAGTGTAGAAAAGTTGATGACTACAATTAGGAAACATTGATTTGTCTTAGTTTCTGGGAAGGGGCCCACTACGTCCAGTCCCCAAACCTTGAACGGTTCAGGGTCAGGTACTGGGGTAACTGTTGGCTGAGGAGCCTTGGTGCTGGCATATTTCTTGCATACTGTGCACTTTTTTCATAACATTTATTATGTATTTTTTAATATTGGGCCACCATACTATCTCTTTTAAAGTGAGGTATAAATTGTTAGCCTTTATGTGCCCTAGTAGGTGGCAATGTCTTAGGATAGTGTCAACTCTTTGTGTAAGTGGGATGTAGGGAACATGTTTGTCTTAAATAATTTGGTATACAGTGTCATTTGATACATGTAAATATTTTTCATTCCTTACTAATGTATCATGGGTTAGTTGGTGTGTGGTGGGATATTTTTCTTTTGTCTTGTACTTGGTGTTATATAGGTTGGGCCAGTCAGGGTCCAGGTGGTCAGGATGATCCTCCCTTGGCTGACATAGTCTAGAGAGAGCATAAGCCATGACCAGCTCTGCCCCCTTTTTGTATTGGATTTGCAAGTTAAGCTTCTCCATCAGGGACATCCATTTTACTTGTTGCTGTGTGAGTGTGTTCTGAGTTTTGAAATATATTATGGATTTATGGTCAGTTAGTACTTGGACGTTTAAATGTCCTTCTAGATAATATCTCCATTTCTTGCATGCATGATATATTGCTAGAAATTCCTTATTGTGTATTGGGTACCTCTGCTCAGTGTTGGTTATTTTTCTACTTTTGTAACATACTGGCAGGAAGTCTTGCTGCCCTGGCTGGCAGATGCGTAGGACTGCGCTATTGGCAGTGTCACTGGCATCTGACTTGAGCTTGTAGCACCCATTGTTATTAGGGTATTGCAAGATTGGTGCTTCAATCAAAGCTTGTTTCAATAGCTGGAATTTTTTGTTGCATTCTGGTGTCAAGATGAATTTCTTTTTGGCATTACCCTTGGTTAGGTCATTGATTGATGTGGTGAGTTTTCTGCAGTCTTTGATGTATTTCCTTAGGTAAGCTACCATTCAAAGAAAGCATCTATTTTATTTAAAAGAGGTAGGGTGTTTAATGTTAATAATGGCTTTAATTTTGTCTGGGTCTGCTTTGATGCCACTGTCAGAGACAATGTGGCCCAAGAACAAGAGTTCCTCTTCCATAAATTGGCACTTACTAGGTTTAGCGTAAATTTTATGCTTTGCAAGTTGATTTAGTGTTTTGCAGACATGTGTGAGGTGTTCCTCTTTTGTTTTTGAGAATATAATGATATTGTCAAGGTAGCATAATGTATTTGAGAGGCCATTCAACGCTTGGTTCATCATGATGACAAACGTTGCGGGAGCGTTGGTCATTCCAAAGTTTATTACCCTACACTCAAAGGATCCAAATTGCATATGGAACACAGTCTTTGGTATGTCCTTATCCTTTACTTAGACTTGGTTATAACCTGAGGTGAGGTCAATTTTGGAAAAAATTTGGCTCCTGAGAGTCTTGCAAACAGATACTCTATAAGTGGAAGAGGGTATTTATTCTTTACTGTGCTTGCATTTAGTGCTCTGTAGTCAGTTACTAGATGCAGAGTGCCTTCTTTTTCTTTATAAAGAACACTGCTGCCCCCATAGAGATTTAAACGGGCAAATGAATCCTTTTGCTAGATTGTCCTCAATGTGTGTTTTGAGGGTTTGGGTCTCCATGGGAGAAAGCCTGTAGAGGGATGCAGGTTTGGGCATGGCTTTACATAGGTTGATGCCATGTTTGACCTCCTGTTTGGGGGGTATCTTGGTGAGTTCTTCCTTTAATAGTATCCTCTTGCCCATATAAAATAGCAAAAGGGGAGTATCCAGTGACACAATGTTTGCTAAGGCGGTATGTGAAGAGAGCAGCAGGTAAGTATAGGTCCCAATTGGCAGTGTCAGAGTAGATGAGCTTACTCATGATGGAGACCAGTGTAAAATTAGAATGCTCAACTGCCCCATTGGTAGAAGGATTTTAGGGGGCAGAGAAAGACTGATGAGACCCCAAAGCTTCGGCAACAGAGATTACCAGCTTGGCATTAAAGTTAGTCCCATTATTGGAGAGCAACACTTGAGGACAGCCATGGCGGTAAAAAACATCTTGTAGCAGGAAGGCAGCAGTTGTCTTAGCCATGATGTCTTTTGTTGGTAAATTCTCTACCCACTTGCTGAAATGATCAACTGCAATCAGAATAAAGCAACACCCAGAACGTGAGCGGGGGAGAGGACCTACTGTGTCAATGCTGACAGTGTGGAAGGCATGTTGCGGGGGGACTAATTTGAACTTGTGGGCCTCAGCTCAAGGCCTTTGCAGCTGGCAATTGTGGCAGCTAGCTAAGACGTCTGAGATCAGCAGGCAAAGGTTCTCCCAGAAGTAATTCTTTTGAAGCCGGTCAAAGGTCTTGGTGATGTCTCCATGCCCAGCCTCTTTATGAGCTTGCAACACCATCAAGAGGCAAAGACTGGGTTGTACATAAGGCAGATAATGATCTTGTACCTTCTTGAAGAGCTGATTGTTGTGTATGAGGGTATCTTTGGATAGCTTGGACAAGGCCAGTTGTACCTCTTCTGTCTCATTTTCCCACAAAGACGGGTACCCAATAGTTTGCATAACCGGTCAGTCTCTGCAGGGTGCAAAGCAAGAATGGGCATTCTGGAGAGCCCATCAGCGTTCTAGTGTTTAATCCTAGGGCAGTGGAGCACTGTGAAGTTGTATCCCTGCAGACGTAGAGCCCATCTAGCTAAGCGCCCTTCAGGCTCCTTAAGCTGTTGTAACCACTTAAGAGAAGTGTGGTCAGTGACAACTGTGAAGTGGGTGCCATATATGTAGTGACAAAACTGCTTAACTGCATGTAATACAGCAAGGCACTCCTTCTCTGTGACACTATAGTTCTTCTCATGCTTGTTTAGCATGCAGGAAGTATAAGCCACAGGATGGTCTACACCCTTGTCATCCATTTGGGCCAGGATAGCACAATAGCAAGATTTCTAGCATCAGTGTACAGGATGAACTCCTTATCATAGTCAGGATACACAAGGATTGGCGCCTCTTTGAGTTTTTGATTAAGGGTCTCAAAGGCTTGCTATTGACTGGCAGTCCATTCAAAAGGGACATTACGTAATAGCTGGACTAGAGGTTCACTAGTATTGGCAAAGTCAGGGATAAACTGTCTGTAGTAGCACATCATCCCTAGAAAGACTTATACTTCTCACAGGTTGGTGGTAGAAAGCATTTTGTTGATGGCTTCAACCTTCTTAGTCATTGGGCAAATCCCAGTCTGGGTTACTTCATGGCCCAGGAATTCAAGACATTCTTTGAAGAAGGCGCACTTGGAAGGTTTTAGCTTAAGGCCAGCTTTTCAAATCTTTATGAACACCTCTTTGAGATGAGCCAGGTGATTGGTGAAGGTAGCGCTGAAAACTGTTATATCATCCAAGTATACTAGGATGCACAACAACTTCAAGTCACGGAGGTGGAGTCCATGGCCCTTTGAAAGGTGGCCGGGGCGTTGCAAAGTCCCTGCGGCATGCATGTAGGCTCAAAAAGCCCTTCATAAGTAATGGGTGCGGCTTTTGGCAATCCTTGGGCAATAGATCAACTTGCCAGTATCCAGATGCAAGATCCATTGCAGAGAAGAATTTAGAGCCTCCAAGACGTCAGAGGGCATCATCAATACGCAGCAAGGGGTACAAGTCCTTCTTGATCAAACAGTTCAACTGGTGATAGTCCATCACAATACAATGACCTCCATATTTCTTCTTTAGGTTGAGTAGCAGGAATGCCCAAGGACTTTGGGAAGGGGCCAGCAGCCCAGCGTCTAACAGTTGTTTGAGCTCTTTAGATACCTGGGCGTCCTCTACACAACTGCAGCAATATGGTTTAGCACGGAAGGGAGGAGTGTTGCTAGTGTCAATCTGATAGAAAACGCCTTTGGCTAGTCCATAGTTGGTACTGTCTTTAGCAAAGATGTCAGAAAATTGGTCTAGTAAATTCAGCACCTCTTTCTGTTGAAGCAGGGATAGCTGTGGGAAGTCTTGCGCAGTGAACAAGGATAAGACTTGAGGCTCATCTTCAGGTAGGTTAAAATCCTGGAATGTGACAAAGGGATGAAGAGACAGGACATCAGGAGCGCTCAACAACTTGCCATATCTGACAGCCTGCCCCCTAGACACGGTCATGGGGAGTGCAGTCAGGTTGGCTACCAACAATTGAACAGGGTCCTTATGGGAGACATCTAGGATTCCAGGACAGAGATAAGGTTTGTTGTGCCCTAAAGAGGGGGGAGAGTACAACTCCAAGAAGGTTTGTTCAGGTAGTTCATATGATATCTGGGAGTCCAGGATGGCCTGGGAGCCAGGTGGGATGGTGACAGCAGACGTGGCTAGGAGAGGGATCCCCTCAGATGCAGGACAAGCCATGGGTGGACATTTCATGTTGGAGGAGTGAGTGCAATATTTGAGGTTGAAAACCCCAGTGGGATACTCCAAGGCACATGTCTTGAGCCATTTCCTGGGAACTTTAACTGGCTCTTCAAAGATCAAGGGGACTTCATAGCCTAGGATGGAGAGGTAGCCATCTTTCAAGTTGATTATCCCATTATATTCCCTAAGGAACTGGGTGCCAACTAAGAGATTGTAACTCTCATTTTCCAAGACAACTGCTGGCACAGCTAGAAGAAGTTTGCCAAACCGCATGGGTAGAGCAGAGTAAGCCCCTATGGCGCGGGTTATAGACAGTTCAGCTGTACCATACGTTTGGTGATAGTTAAGGTCAGGGGCAAGTCTGAGTTTCTTCACAAGCTTGGAGGAGAAAACGTTGACTGGCAAGCCAGTATCTAGAACAGCCTTGATCTTCACTTTTTGAATGTATATCTCTACTCAAGTGGTAGTGCAATCAAAGGGTGGAAGGACAGCCAAGATATTTTGAGCCTCTGCTAGTTATTGGTCCCACTTCTCAATCATTCATCTTAATCCTGGGAACTCCTTATAAACAGTCTGGAGGGGGAGCAAAACAGACACATTCTTGAAGACAGCATCAGCAACCTTGGCAGCTTCTTCTGATGAATCCACTTGCACAGAAGACCTCTTAGCCTTAGCCTTAGTGAAGTAAGGGCAAGAGACAATTTCTTTGGCTTCAGGAAAAGGCTTAGCAGTAGTTGTAGTCTTTCCTGAGCGTAGCTTATAGGGGGCTGTAATGGTTTTGGGAACAGCCAGAACAGAGTATCCATAAGCATCAGCGTTGTCAGTATCAGAGTCATCCAGGTCAGAGTCATCAGAGATATTGTGAAACAAGAGGAGGATAGGAAGAGCCTCATTTTCAGCAGGCTCAGAGTCAGCTATAGAAGGAGGAATTGAAAGAGACTGGGAGGAATTGTCAACTGAGAGCGTCTCTGCCTCTAGGTTGACTGCTCTTTTCCCGCCTGCTCTTTTGGATCAGCTCCTTCAACCTGCGGGTTGGTGCAAACTCTAGAATGATGACCTATCTGACCACAGTTGTGGCAACCTTGGCGTCAAGGAGGATTTTTTGAGTTCATGGTAAGAATGCAAGGACCACGGGAAGATGAACCAGAGTTAGAAATAGCTTGACCTTCTCTAACAACTACGCCATAGTGGGTAAGGTGCATATCCTGCAACAACATCTTTATGCTCTTCATGGAGGAAAGCATAGACTTGTGGGCTTTGAAGTGAAGGCATAGAAGTTGGTTAACCTTGAGGGCTTGAGCGCAGGCCATGTAGGCTTCATGGGCTATCAACTGCCTTCTTGTAAGCAGTTGCTGTCCTTCCATGTAGAATCGGTCTGCAAACTCAGCTAGCGTCTCTTTAGGCTTGAAAGCAATATGCATGAAGGTGTCCTTCTTTACTTCCAGGCTAAGGTCACCACCAAACTCATCAATCAGAAGCTGTTTCATATCTTCTCATGTCTCAATGAAGGGCAACTCAGGCACCACCCCCACTTCCTGGCAAGTTGGATGTAGACAGGTCAGAATATGTTCTTTCTTAACTTTGTCTGAATCCTGTCTCATGGCAGTTTTGTAGATAGTTAGCAAAGCTGCAATGTTTGAGGTTTTAGGATCAAAGACTTGCTTAAAGATAGGCTTGAAGTGTGCTTTGGGGAATGGGCCACCATTGTTGCTATCAATTACGTTTATACGCGAGGAAAACTCTGCTTTGGATTCAGAGGGGGGCTATATAGCCCATAGTTAACAAGCACTTTCTTCAAGCATAGTAAGGGTCTCAACAGCGTGGGCACCTGTATTGACAGCTTGAGTGGTTTGTTGTGCAGTAGTATCTAAGTGTTGACCTTGGGTGGTCACTATTGTGGAGAGTTCAGTCAGTCACAAAGTAAGGGATGGCCCCACTGAGAGGCAAGGGGTGAACCTATCATTCACAGAGTCAATCACGTCATTCATCTCTTGTACGTCTCTATCCAGTTCAGTATGGTCCCGCTTCAATTGATCCACTTTTTTAGCTAGAGCAATTAGTTCCTTAGCACATTGGATTTGAGGAGCTCCTAATAATCCAGGGCAGCAATCATCTTCATTGACAACCCCAACTGGACTAGCAGCAGTTGCCATCATTTTACGTAGGGCAACAAGTTCTTGCTGTAGCTCTGCAACTTAAGCAGTCAATTCAAGCACCTGGGGATCAGGTTGAGGGGCTTCAGCAGGACGTTCCTGACTGCAGGTAGTTGTACGTAGCTTGCAAATGGCATCCCATATTCTCTGCTCTCTATCTACCAAGTCATCAGAAGGGGGAGAGGGCGGAACATCTGGCTTGGGCGTAGATAGCTCATTCACTTGACTCTGGAGTTTATCTATAGTAGCAGCGGTGGCAGCTCTCTCTTGTTCAAATACTGTACTAAGTTCATTAAGGCCGCTAGCAGCAAATTCTGCTACCTGCTGTAGTTGCTCAAAGGAATATGTGCTAAATGCATTGAGTTGTTGCACAAGGTGTTTGAAGTCAGTGAGATAAGCATTTAAGGTGGAATCTACTTGAGTTTGCCAGGGTTGTTCTAGCTGGTGAAACTTGTGTAGGCGTTCTCTCACATATTCAGGGATGGACTGGCGCATTTGTTTGATATAATTGACCAAACGGGTCTGGGAAGTGACAGAGCTGTGTTGGTTGTCAGATACCAAGGAAAACAGGGAATGAATCCACTGTTGGTAGGCAGCAAACTGGTCCCAGTAATGAGTAACCGCTGCTTGCAGAGCCAAGATTTCTTGGACATGGAGTCCCAACACCATTTGATGGTGGGCTAAAGCAGGCTGCACAAAGGACAATAGTAAATGCTCAGCAGAGCCAGCTGCTGAGAGGAGATGTTGAGGAAATTGAGGAGCCACAATTAATTTGTAGTATTCAGCCCAACTGAACTGCAACTGAAGGCAAGGGATGGCTCCTTCACGGGCTATCCCAAGGGCTACCAACATGACTTGCTCCAAGTCAGGGGTACCCATGGGGTAAGAAACTAGGTGGGGACCATTCCCAAGGTTCAGTATAGTGGGGGTAATAGGCTGGTTGGCAATATCTTCCTCAATAGGAGGACTGGTTATTTCAGGTGAAGTCAACTCTTGTATAGGCAGAGGCAAAGGACCTGAAAACGTGGATGCAAAAGGGATAAACAAGGGACTTACAGCCTGTGTAGTGAGCACCATTTTTTGTTGTGTTCTGAGGCGCGGCACAGACACACAATGGGAAATCATAACCTTAGGCTTGGATTTGTACTAAGTCTTGGTTAGATGACAGGGAAAGCAAATGTGTTTACCTTGCGGCCCTGGAAGAATAATCTCTACTAGTTGTGGCTAGAGAGAGGTGCAGAAGTACAGAAGACACAAAGACAAAAATGTGAATAGAACTTAATTTTTATTGGTGAATGTGAAATGGAATATATAGTGGTGAGGAATACCACAAAACACTACCAGGACGGTAGGATCACTTGCCACCAGCATTAGTGGGGTGAGTGAGTTGCGCAGGATCAAGAAACCAAACAATTGAACTTCCTGATTCAGTCATTAACTCATTTTGAGAGGCAAAAGCAAAAGCAAGAGATTTGTCCTCAAAATGGCCCACCAAAGGCAAATTGAAACATGGTGAATAGCAGTATTCACGACAGAGATGCTACAATGAAGAGACTTAAGACAGGCTAATTCTGGACAGGCATGTATATAGACACTGTAAATCATCTACAAAAATTCAAGACTGATCAGTTTATTTGGCAAGAATTAATTACACTATAAAAAACTTGTTCGTATTGCTGTGATCAATATGTTCCACTTATGAGACATTGGATTTATGAGACTTCTAACACTTTACAAACATGGGAATAAATACATCCTTGTAGCCAAATAATACTATTCACTCTACCATGCTGCTGTAGCCTTCCCTGATAAATCTACCTTAATTATCACTGAGTTCATATATAAGGAAATTATCCCCTAGTTTGACCTGCCCACAACTCTACTCACTGATTGAGGATCCCATTTCATATACCTGATGATAGCAGACCTAATGAAAATATTAATGCCACTCAAAGATTTACCATTACCTAAAATCCCTACTTCAATGAACTGACTAAAAGGGTTAAAAAACCCTTAAGATGCGCACCAAGTACCAACTATATTTGTGAAAAGATGCCCTAAATGATACACTATTAAACTTTAATACCCAAGTATTGAGGGTAAAACTTTAGTAACATAAGATGGCAGGTTAGGAAGCTGGAAGCCGTATAAGGTGTAGACAATTGGATAGATTTTTATTGCCTGACATAAGACTTTGGCATGGATGTTGCATTGTCTAAGGCTGCTGGCAAGGAACAGTAGCGTAACTGCGGTTATCACGTAATTAGCCAAGTTGAGCTGGGCAAAATGAAGCCAGAGGTGTTCATTGCTTCAAATCCATTGAGTTGAGTTGTGTTGGCTCATGGTATGATATCCCTTTGGTTCTTTGTGTTTTAGGTCCAAACTGAGCATAGGCTGGCTGGTTGCCCCTTATCCCGAGGTAAGCTGTCAAGACATCTGTTGTCAGGAATCCAGGCATAGGAAGTGGCATTAGGTGACTCAGGGTGGAGTACCGCTGGGCCAGTGAGCAATTCCCACTATAGGATGGGTGCTGACTTGATAATATAGGATATGGATTGCCCAAGTAAAGACCAGGGCCCAAAATTGGGCACCATAGAGTTACCAATCATGTCAAAGTAATTTAGAGTACTCCAAACAGGTGATTGGACATGGTCTTGGAGGTGGTGGAAGATTCCATTGGGTGGTTGGGTTGCGGGGTTAAGGGCAGAGTCATGGGAACAAAGTAGGCGGGTAGATAATTGTACTTGTCTTTTAAAAATCTTGGCAGCCTCTTGTACCACTTTCCTTTGTGTCCTGTAATTTTGGTCTCTCTAGTCCTTTCTAAGGGGTTGGCAATGAGTATGTTCTCTAAGTTAAACTCAATGTAGGCTGGGTAGGCCAGGTATTTGGTAAAATACACAGATCCAAAGGGGGCTCCAGGGGAATGCTATAGTGCTGGAGGCAAGTCAGCAGGTTGGTCTCTAGAGGGGGTGGTTGCCTGGTTGTCTACTTGGCCAGAGTTGAGATGAAATATCACTAAAACATTATAAGGTTTGATTTGTCCAAACCAAAGGTTAATAAAACTTTATTATCAAAAATGACAATATGGTCATCCCCATACTGCCAGGGTTCTTATATCATGTGTTTTTGCTTCTTTGCTTTTTGCAGACTTCAGGCCTGTGGACAATTTTCTGGAAGAGCATGGATCTTGGCTTTGGGTTTTGAGGGCAACAGATCCTGGTTGTACTTGCTCTGGTGAACAGAAGTGGTGATGTTTTGTTCTGCTGCTGCTGCTGCTGTTCACTATATCATCTGAGCTGACCAATTGCATTATTCATTCTGGACTGAAGACTGGTAGAAGCTGGTGATTATTGGCAGGGCTAGTAGTAGGCCTTGTTTTAACCTCTTTTAGGTAAGCTACAGCTTCTGTGTAGGTCTGAGTCTTTGATGGCACAAGGTTGACAGCAATTTGGTGACCATTTGGGGAATCATCCTTAAGAAGCTGGCAGGTTTTGAAGCATTTCAACAACTCTGGTTTGCAACTCAATGAGTTGGCAAGTCCTCGTCCATCCTGGGTGACTCAATTTGTCTGGAGGGTCAGGGTCCAATTCCAGGGTTTCCAATGTTGACATTGAACTTCCATTCTTGATACTTGGCAGGCTGACAGTGTCATGGCCCATACCAGAGTCTGGCTGGACTCCCACAGGGAGGCAGGCCAGGCCTGGAAGGCCATGTACACAATAGGCGCTATACAAACCAGATAGTTTAGAGCAGTGGCTAGGGGGCGCCAACTCCCAGTATGGGGCACAACTTGATTGACCAGCCCTAATACTGTGATATAGACAAACCCCAGCTTGCTAAAGTCCTGGGTGGGAGGCGCGTTGGGGAGAGGAGGGGCAGTAGGAATCTCCTTCATTGCTGGTGGCAAATCCAGGTGATGGGGATGGAAATACTCCAGGTCAAGGGCGCAGGGCGGTTTGGCAAGGACAACAGGAGTATAGCCGGGAGGATATGGATATGTAATTTGTATTGAGTAGTGGATTCACAAATGGATGCAAAGAGAATAATTAAATTTGAGCAAAAATAGACAATTCCTGCAATAAGACAATAATTTCTAGGCATAAACTCGCTTTATTAAGATGTCAACAGTAAGGAGGGCTTCTCCCCCTCACTATCTATACTTACTGAAGATTCTGTGACCTTTTGTGCCACCAGAGAACTGATGGCATCATTTGGAGTTGGATTTACAATTTTAACTGGAATTTGCATGCTTGGGCAAGAGGGTGAGATCTCATTGGCTGCTATAACATGAACCTTTTAAAATTAGCAGCATGCTGAGTTGCCACAGTTATTTATAGCTCCTGCAATGAATCAATTGTCTGATTGCGCAATCAAACAATTGCGCTCCTGATGTGTCATTTCCTGATAAGTGAGTGGCCCAAATTTGATAACAGGCTCAAAGCCAGGGATTTGAGGCTTGTGTGCCTCTCAAATCCTGGGCCATTCACTAGTCAAAAGGGGGTATTTTGCCCTGGAAGGTGCTTTGTGTAGGTTTCCACACTGCATGTTTAATCAACTCTAAGGAGGCCAGATGACTGTCCAGGGAAATCTGGGCCCTGACATTATTCCCCTACCATAGTCAAGCTTGCAGAGCACAACTCTTTACTCTGAGACTTAGATTCCTTTAGTAGGATGGCGGCATTCTCCAGGTTGGATTCAGGTTCCCAAGTATTCTCTTCATGGGGGTATCCTTTCCATTTGACCAGAAAATGAGGTTTTTGGTATCAGAGTTTGTGTCCCAGGATGGCTTCAACCTTGTGTTCTGTGAAGCTTCCCATTTTGATGAGTGGGGGAGCTGCTCTCACTATCTGGTGCAGGAGAGAAGGTCCTTTCTTTTTTGATAACAGGGAGCAGTGGAATATGTTGTGAATCTTCCATCTGGGGGGCAGTTCTGATTGGTAGGCTACAGTACCAATGTGTTGTAAGACTTTGTAAGGACCTGTTTGTTGGGGGCTCAAGCTAGCGCAAGGGGAAGTGGTCTTGATGTTCTTAGTGCTGAGATACACAAGGTCTCCTACTTCAATTGGGGGCCAGGGCTTTGTTTCTTGTTGGCAAAATCCTTGTATACTTGTACTGCTCATCTCAGGCTCTTGGCGCATTCTTCTTGGCACGTGTGGGTGTTGCTGACCCAGTCTTGTCCTTTGAGGTTGTTAGCTTCCTCTGTGGGGGGCATCCCAGGTGGGGTTGAATCTGTAGCTGGCTTTGAAGGGGGACATACCAGTGGAGCTGTGGTCTTGGTTGTTGTACGCAAACTGAGCCGTTGGAGGGTGGGTTACCCAATCCTTCTGTTCCAAGTTAACGTAGCATTGTAAGTACTGTTTGAGGACCTGGTTCACTCCCTTGGTCTGTCTGTTGCTCTGGGGGTGATATGCAGTAGACATTCTTTTTTTCCCAAGTCCTTTAAGATTTGGGCCAAAAACTTAGAGGTGAATTATGGGCCTCTGTCTGAGACCACTTCTTGCAAATTCCATGGTTCATGAATACTCGGTTACAGAATAGAGTGGTGGTTTCCTTTGTGGTTACTTTGGTTGCTGTTGGAATGAAGTGAGCCATTCTGGTGAAGCAATTGAAGATTACAAGGATGGCGTTGAATCCTTTTGAATTAGGTAAATCCACAATGTAGTCCATGGAAAATGAGTTCCAAGGGCCTTCTGCAATCTGAAGGGGTTGTAGTAATCCTTCTGGCTTTCCTTGCTTAGGTTTGGTACGTCTGTATGTATTGCAACCACTGAGGTATCCTTAAATCTCTGGCTTCATCCTGGGCCACATGTAGGTTCTCTGAATCCCTTTGAGAGTCTTTGTACGCCCAAGGTGTCCTGACATGGGGTAGTTGTGGTATTCCTTTAGTATCTCTAAGCGCATTGGGCCTTCTGGTACATAGGTGCGTCCGCGTAGCTGCAGGGTGTTTTCATGTAGGGAGTAACCATTTTGGTAGTATGTACTGTTGATATCTTTCTTTAAGTCTTCCATGATGTAGATGCAGTGCTGGTCTACGGTCTGAGCTAGTTGTATTTCTTCTCTTCTACTGGCTAGCCCCAGGAATAGGAGCATTGGCTTAATCATGTTTGGGGACAGCAAGGATTTAGTGTTGAATTCTTCAATCTCTTTGGCACTAGGAAAAAGGTCAACTCTTTGGCTTAAGGCATCTGGTACAATGTTGATCTTGCCAGGCTTGTAGCTGATTGATGAGTTGTAATCTGCTAGGAATAAGTCCCATCTAGCTTGTTGCTGATTCAGTTGTTGTGGTTTGAAGAAGTATATCAGGTTCTTGTGATTGGTAATGATTCTCACTGGATGGTTGGCGTCACACAAGTATCTTCTCCAATGTTTCAAGGACTGGATGATAGCAAGCATCTCTTTATTGTAAATGGGGTAGTTCAACTCTGACAGAGTGAACTTCCTTGAGTAGTAAGCTATAGGGTGCAGCTTACTATCATGCCCCTCCTGAAGCAACACCCCCCAATGCAAAGTCAGAGGCGTCTGTTTCCACAATGAAGGGCTTATTGTAAGCTGGCATTGCTAAGACAGGGGCAGAAACAAAGGCGTTCTTTAGCAACTCAAAGGCTGACTTGGCGGTATCATCCCACACAAACGGGTGTTTCTCATAGGTGAGGCGGGTCAAGGGTAAGCAGATTGAAGAAAAATTTTGGACAAATTCCCGGCAGAAGTTTGCTAGGCCCAGGAAACTTCTGATCTCCTTGCGGTTCTTAGGTTCAGGCCATGATGTCACAGCCTCTATTTTATCAGGCATCATTGTAAAACCTCCTTTCAGTACATTGTACCCCAGGAACTCTACTTATTCTTGGAAAAACTCACATTTCTGGAGTTTAACAAAGAGTCTGTGTTTCTTGAAGCGTTGTAGGACAGCTTGAAGGTGTTCAACATGTTCCTCGGGTGTGTGACTGTAAAGGAGGATGTCATCTAAGTAGGCTATGCAACACTGGTCCTTGAGTCCTCCCAAGTTCACGTTCACCATAGTTTGAAAGGTACTGGGTGTGTTGCACAGCTCAAACAGCATAACAAAGTATTCAAAAAGACCTTGCCTAGTCTTGAAGGCAGTTTTCCATTTGTTACCAGGCCTGATCTGGATCTGGTTAAAGGCATACCTCAAATCAACCTTTGATAAAACATTGGCTCCTGAAAGATGGTCTGAGAGGTCTTCAGCATTGGGTACAGGTATCTGTTTTTCAATGTGATGCTGTTTAGGTCCTGGTAATTGACACAAGGACGTAAGTTGCCGCCCTTCTTTTTAACAAACAATAAAGGGGACATACAAGGAGATTTGGAGACGCATATATACCTTTTCTTCAACATCTTGTCCAAGTACTCTCTTAAGACAGCTTGTTCCTTTATGTTACCACTATAGACAGGTCCATGCTTAGGTTGGGTTCTGGGGAGGAGGTCAATGGCGTGGTCAAACTGGCTGTGTTTTGGCAAGGTGGTGGCTTCTTCTTTGGAGAAGACAGACTCCCAAGGCTTCAAACATTTTGGGATCTTGACCTTGCAGGATTCCATGGTGATGTTGTTCAACTCAGGGGTCTGCTGGGGGTTCAGGCAGGAGACCTCTAAGGTTTGGCTCTCATGAGTGACAGTCACTTGATGGTTCTTATAGTCCAAGTTCAATTGATGGTCAACCCACCATTCAAACCCTATCACTACAGGTTTGGGAAGCTTCTCCATGACGTTGAATCTGGTGGGCAGCAATCTCTTGTTTAACTTCAGGGAGACAAACTCTTCACATTTGTGGGACAGGTCTGTTATCTTGTTACCCAAGGTTACCAGTTGGGAATTTCCCTGGATTGGTACACCAAGTTTCTCAGCTAGGCTACTTTCCATGTAGTTGAGGGTTGCCCCACTGTCTAGGAGAGCTACAGTGTTCACCTCATGGTCATTATAACATAAGGTAGTGTCAATGATAGGATAAGATTGTGAAGCGTTATTTATTGCTGAGATGGTTGCTTATTAGGTTCCATTGGAGAGGCTAGTGCAGTCCTTGGATAAATGGCCACTCTGGTGGCAATAGAAGCATAGTTCACTTCTGAAGTGGTGTTGATACTCTTCAGGGGTCATGTTCAAGCAGGGCCTACTTGTACCAGGGGTTTGATTGTTCCGGGGTTGGCCAGTGTGGTATCCTTGTGGTTGGCTGAAGTACATGCCTCTGGCAATAGCCAGGAGCTTGTCTTTAGGAAGGTCACATCAGTGGTGTCTCATTAGGCTGGCATGGTGTGGGTTCAGGCCGTTTCTGAAATGCAAGCCTGATATGTTGTCAGGAATCTTGGCTGCATCCAATAGGCATAGGAATTGTTGTATGTAGGTCTCCAGGTTGTCTCTTCCCTGGGTCAGGCAGATGAGCCCCATGTAGGCTTGGGTCTTGGCCCCAGAAGGGGTAGTTGCAGAGTTCATTCTCTCCAGGAATTGATTGTAGGAAAGTATGAGGTATGGGTCTTCCTCAAGGCAGGTCAAGAAGGTTTCTCTGGCATCATCCTTCAGTTGGGCGGCCACCATCATAACCTTCTCGGTGTTGTCTCTGAAGCTCTTGGGGTGGGCACAGAACAAGGCGTTTATCACAATCATTCCTTTTCTGAAACCAGCCAAGTCTAATTTTGACAGGTCAGGAAAGATCGTGGGGCAGCAGTATTCTGGTTTGAGGTGGAGATGGTCACAGTCTGGACCTGGGACAGCTTGGCAACAATTTCTTCTTGGCATTTGTTTGTTTCTTGGTCAAATACTGTCTTATTTAGTAAGCTGAGGTCATAAATAAAAGCATACTAGATGCCCTATAATCAAAGAAGAATAGGGGCCCAGGGTTACTAGTTTAGATATGGTTGACATACTGCCACAGCTCATACCAGAGTCCAGCTAGACTCCCACAGGGGAGGCAGGCCGGGCCTGGAAGGTCATGTACACAATAGGCGCTATACAAACCAGGTAGTTTAGAGCAGTAGCTAGGGGGCGCCAAATCCCAGTATGGGGCACAACTTGGTTGGCCAGCCCCAATACTGTGATATAGACAAACCCCAGCTTGCTAAAGTCCTGGGTGGGAGAAGCGTTGGGGAGAGGAGGGGCAGTAGGAATCTCCTTCATTGCTGGTGGCAGATCCAGGTGATGGGGATGGAAATACTCCAGGTCAAAGGCGCAGGGCAGTTTGGCAAGGACAACAGGAGTATAGCCGGGAGGATATGGATATGCAATTTGTATTGAGTAGTGGATTCACAAATGGATGCAAAGAAAATAATTAAATTTGAGCAAAAATAGACAATTCCTGCAATAAGATAATAATTTCTAGGCATAAACTCACTTTATTAAGATGTCAACAGTGAGGAGGGCTTCTCCCCCTCACTACCTATACTTACTGAAGATTCTGTGACCTTTTGTGCCACCAGAGAACTGATGGCATCATTTGGAGTTGGATTTACAATTTTAACCAGAATTTGCATGCTTGGGCAAGAGGGTGAGATCTCATTGGCTGCTATAACATGAACCTTTTAAAATTGGCAGAATGCCAAGTTGCCACATTTATTTATAGCTCCCTCAATGAATCAATTGTCCAATTGTGCAATCAAACAATTGCGCTCCCAATGTGCCATTTCCTGATAGGTGAGTGGCCCAAATTTGATAACAGGCTCAAATCCAGGGATTTGAGGCTTGTGTGCCTCTAAAATCCTGGGCCATTCACTAGTCAAAAGGGGGGGTATTTTTCCCTGGAAGGTGCTTTGTGTGGGTTTCCACACTGCATGTTTAATCAACTCTAAGGAGGCCAGCTGACTTTCCATGGCAATCTGGGCCCTGACAGACAGGTTCCCGTCCCTCCTGGTTGGAGCAAGGCATCTCTGGTGGCCCAGGGTTTGGCCCAACTGGCAGTCTGGTGGGTCCCTGTCTACCCTGGTTGGTGCAAGGCATTTCCTGAGGGCTGGGGCTCAATTCACAGGTTTTCAATCCAAGTATTGAAATGTCATTCATGAAAGCTGTGAAAATGATATAATTCATATTCTGACTTGGGGAGGGGTGGCAGGTCTAGTAAGGTTACTTGCTTAGTCTAGGTAGAGGATTGATTAATGCAATAATATTGAGGAAGATATTCACTCAATGATAGCATAACCTATCATTGAGGATTTTGTCTTTATTTATACTAGTGGACCTGCAAGGCATGATTATTGGAAGGCATGATATTGGGGAACCAAGAGTCTTATTTGCATTTGTAAGTCCATTTTCTGGATTGGCTTGGGTGGCTGACAATTGAGAAGATTTGGCTGGATCCCAGTTTGCATTGCTATAGTGCAAGTTGGGCCTTTTTTCATACATCCAAATTCATTTACTGAATTTGGTGCATGATTTTCATTGTTGGAGAGCCTGTCAGTCTATTCCCCATTTGGTAGGCTCCCAACTTGGACAGCAGTTCTTCCCAAGTTTGGCTTTGGGGAAATTGTCTTTCCCAATTTGGCTATTTTCCAAAAGAGTGGATGGGGACTTGCCTGCTGGCATGGGAGAACAAAGGCTGGAAGATGGCTGACAGGCTGGCTCATGGGTGCCTGTTTTGCAGATGGCTTGTAGGTGGGGCTGGCAAGAGTTACAGGCGCCTGTGTAGTGGCTGTGTGCATATGCTCAATGGCGCCAGATGCCTGCAAGTTGGCAGTGAGCTTCTGTGTGGTGGTGGCGGGCTTCTGTGTGGTGGCAGTGTGTATCTGCTCAGTGGCGGTAGACATATGCTTGGTGATGGTGGGCGTCTGTGCGTTGACAGCAAGCTTCCTCATGGTGGTGGTGTGTATCTGCTCAGTGGTGGCGGACATCCTCTCTGTGATTGTGAGAATTAAAGAGCAATTTAAGAGGAAATAAAACCAATCTCTTGACCACAATAAAATAGCGGTTTCAGCAACAATCAAAAGGTTGTTGCCAACAATTCCTGGGTGGTCAAAGAGGGGACAGGAGTCAACTGAACATGGCAAAGAAACAGATAAAACCAAATGACCAAAATTACTAACAAATTTTAAACTTTATTAGATTAGAGAATGATGAAGCAAGGTCTTTTATAGCACTTGCATTCATTTAAGGGGTGTGATAGGATTAGGGTGGTAGATTGAATATCACAAACTAATTGACCAATAATATGAGCGGATAAAAATGCATTTCTTGAGGCAGGAAGATCTTGACAGATTTTGAACAAACATAGTCAAAAGGAAAACTGAACCAACTAACATCAGGAATATGCTTTGGATGCAATTACCACTGCTCCTGGCCGCTCTTGCACATGATATTTAACCAGAGGTGTCTCTTGGGTGAGTTAGGTAGAGGCATCTTCTGAATAAATCCAAAATATTAAATTGATGGCTTTTGTTGGGCTTTTTCTGTAACCTTTTAGATAAATATTCAAACAAAATTTGGTAGAAATTCCCAAGAATTTGGCAGGAATTGAAGTGGAGGCATAAGGGGGAGGCGTAACTTTACAGTGATGGCAGGCATCTGCACATTGGCAGCGGGCAACAGCTTGGTGTCAGCAGGCTTCTGTGTGATGGCAGTGTGTATGTGCTCAGTGGCGGTAGACATCTGCTCAGTGATGGCGGGCATCTGTGTGTTGGCAGCAAGCTTCTGCGTGATAGTGGCATCTATCTGCTCAGTGGTAGTGGACATCTGCTCAGTAATGGCAGGTCTCTGCGCATTGACAGTGGGCAACAGCTTGGTGCGGCAGGCTTCTGCATGGTAGTGGCATGTATCTGATTGGTGGTAACAGGCGCCTGCATATTTACGGCGGGCAACAGCTTGGTGATTGTGGGCTTCTGTGTGGGGGAAGAAGGTGTCTTCATGGTGGCAGTGGATGTCTGTACATTGGTTACACAACTATAAGTATCAGGAATATTCCTGACAGAAACTACCACACAAAATTATTTTAGACCTATGTTGTTTTCTGTTTGTGGGGATGACATCCAAGGCAACATGATAAAGAATGTTTGTAACAAAATAATTGAGGCTCAAGCCAGCCAACAGTTAGCCTTCAGGGATGGATAATGATTATTACTTTAAGACCATGGGATAGTGTTGCATGATCATTGTTTATAAACTAATTATCACTGTTAAAGTTGAAGTGGTAATCCATTAGACTCTGGGACAATATATCTGATAGTGCTCTTGTATTAGATGATATGTATTACAGTCAATCACCTGGTTGATTTTCTTATTGAATATTACTGTAAATTCACTGCCCCCTTTGGCCTTGGATAGGATTTTCTTTCCTTGTTGTACAAAAAAACTGCTCAAAGTCCAGCAAAACCACTTAATTCACTCAAAGATTTAGCCCACACTGTGGATGAAAGATTTGTGTTGGCGTACTCTGTGGACTCCCCAGCATTTACTGCCCCATCCATAGAGGAACCCCTAATTAATTTGGATTACTTGCTAGCTTGGTGTTGACTGTTATTAATGAGTATTAAAACGGGCCAATCAAACAGCTCCACATCAACTTCCCAAGAGTTTAATGGTCCCCAAATGCCTGGCCTCAACTCCAGCCAATCAGGCGGCTCTCCATAAATTGGTGTGAAACTCTCCAGCTCCCCTGACCCAGGTCAGCAAAATTTATCCTCTGCCCAATCAGATCCTGGTCTGTTGGTCAGGTGATTGAATTCCTGACAAACCCATCCCTTAAACATAGCCAGGGGACTTTCAGTCCCCTGCTTGTTGATTTTACAATTTCAAATAAAGTTTAGGTCTTTATTGCCATTTTCCTTTGAAAAGTTTGTTTGGGAACTCTGTTTGAGTCTCTTATATGTTCCAGAAAGTGTTAGTAATTTTTCCCTTTCATTTTACCTCCCTCCTGTACGGTTCAAACCCTGTTGTCCTCCCGGAGCCCCTAGAAGAAGTTTTAGCATATAGTTGTTATTATACTTATGCTGGCTTTCAAAATAAAGAACGACTCAATCCTAGAATTTTAGTTAGATTTTCTTATAAATACCTACTTCAATGTGGATTTTCCCTTGTTTTTGCCCAACTTTGAGTTTGCCTTTGCTTTGCCTATAAAACACAAGACCTCCAAGACCAAGTTAAAGTTGTATACCAATCCTTTAAGTCCTGGTTTGTCTTGCCTGCTGGCGGTACCATAATCACAGAAAAATTATTCTTTTGGGGTCTCCAAATTATACTGTTAGACTCCAAATTTTCCATAGAATTTTGTGATGATACTCCCAATTGTGAAATTTGCGGCGTTTACCTTGGCCCCATTTTTACTGCTTCTTTGGTCAACCTCCCCCAATTTGTGGTTGCTCCTCTCCTCTTTGGCACGCCTTGTGAGTGATGACCCCTCTAGTCTTCTGGTTATTCTGGGTGACCTCCTCACTTCTGGAGAGGCCATAGTGAAGAGCCTGACTTGTGACAATCTGGACTTGCACTCTATGGAGTCCATCTCATCCGCTCCTGGCACCAAGGCCCCTTCCTTGTCTCCCCTTTGGATGCCAGAGGATGCAGATTCAGTCCCCCTGCAGGAGATGGAGATGCTTCCTTCTGTTTCCTCTTGTGCCCCTTGGTTGGTTGCCGGCTTTTCATTGATGGGTTTGAACTCCTACTTCCCTCAACTGTCCCCAGTTTCCTCCCTCTGGTCCCCTCTCAGAGTGGTTATCCCAGTGATTTACTGGGTGGCATCCTGGTGGTTTGTCCTTCCAGGATGGGAGCCAAACTTAGTTAGTTTAACCCCCCTCTCTTACAATTACTAGCTTAACTACAATATTAAAGTTAATACAGGCTGAAAAAAGGAACTCTCTGAGCCACAGTGGGTTCCATAGAAGTTGTGGCTTTCAAGCAATATTCCAATCACTATAAAAATATTCTATTAAATCAATGATAAAGTATTGATTATTATATATTCTATATCTATTATTATCTGCACTAAGTATTTTGAAATTTTAGTCTTAGCTTATTCTTTATTAGTATTATAAGTTGTAATAACTAGTTATAAAAATACCAACTACCAACTTAAACGCATATTAAAACAGATAGAGAAACTATAATTGATTTTTTTTAAAAAAGGGGGTAAATGATAGTTGTCAGGGCCAAAAATGAGCCTGACAAGGTATTATCTTATATTGAATTAGAGGTGTGAGAATTTTGAATTGCCCAATTGGGCTACAAAATAAGGTTTCATAAATTGATGTCACTATGTCACAAAAAATATAATTGATGCCCTGGAGATTTCTGCACCAGGAGGCACCCAAAAACACAATGCTACCTGTCATAAACTTTTCTAATTGACCAAAACTATAATAAATAAGTGGTTCTAGCCCCAAAAGTCACCAAGGGGACCCAAAATTTAGGCCAAGCCCTTGATCCTAAAAATATTGTGCTCCCTACTAAGCAATCAACCAGATTATGCCAATGCCAGAGAAACTGCAGCAGATGACCAGCTGGCCAATAAAAATCTACTGCCAAGTCAGAAACTGATTTTCCAGAAGTATATAACTGGTAAAGTTGGAAATTCTCTCCCTTTTGATATCTTCAAATAAAAAACTGTAAGTTAATGCAAATTTAGCATTTTACTTTTGCAGGAGTTTATTACATTAATACAAACTTTATACTGTTGGTAATATAAACCAAAAAGTACTTGAGGCTCCAACACTAGCACTGAGAAACTTAGTTCTGCTTCATTACAACCAATATTTGCCCATGTTCCTCCCTCCAGAGCATAAGACCAGGAGTCAGATCTTGCTTCTTTGCCCTCTTTCTCTTCCAAAGTTTTGCCCAACTCAGACAACTTGCCCCACCAAGCCAGCCCATGAGCACAACTTCAGGAGAACTCCCCATTGATATCACCAATCCATCATATGACTATAGTAAGCTTGGGTTTGCCTACCTCACCATGCCAGAGCTTGCTGAACAAGTGATTCCCTACATGATAGTATGGCGCCCTTGGGCTACTGCTGGTAATTATGTGACAAGGATGACCCATGTCATTTACTGGGCCTTACAGACAAGGCCCTCCCTCTTAATCAAAGAATCCCCTGAGAGTAACCTGAGCCATGATAACAAAGTAGAAATAAACCAACAAAGAGATTGATGAAATTGATATTTATTATTGGGAATAAAATATTAAATAGTCTTCAGTGATGTAAATCAGCCACTAGATAGACAGAAAGATGGCTGTTCTGACTTGATATCAAGATCAAAAAAGCCAGGTGATAAATCTAGGATGTGTGAAAATTGGTTTACCCACGTTTATGGAAATGAGACAACAATTGAACTTGAATGCAAATCATGTCAAGTCTTTGTATATATTGATTATAGTCAAGGGCAGAATTTGAATAGCCTAAACTATGCAATTTTACCAACCTGAGTCACTCCTTTGAAGTCATATATGGTGTTAGATCACTGTCTTCCAGAAATCTTCTTCTGCCAAACTAACTGACTGCAATACAATGTCAAGATTTTACCTGGACCAAAGCAGAATTAAATATAGCTGCTAGAGCTCTGAAGGTCATGGAAACCCAGGGAAAGATAATCCACTGGCTTCCCATATTTAAATGCTGCAAATAAACTGATTGTAGCTCAGTATTTGAATTGTAAAAGACAACAGTCTAAATAAAGGTGTCAAAACAGCAGGCTCAACCCGCCAGCAAGGTTCCAAGTAAGCAGGTTTATGACCTGCAATCCAATTATCCAGTCACTTGAAGTCAGACTAGGAAATCAACTCAAATTTCCAAATCCAACAACATGAACAAATGATGATCCCTTACAGTGAATAGCTTGTTTTGGCGCTTGACTCATTACTAGGATCAAGCCACCCCCTTCACCATCCAACTGTGTGATCAACACAATCATGTTCCTGTTATCCATGGTTCACAATAGCTATATAATCACTATCTCTCAATAAAGATTATTATCTAGTTTCTAAATATTTTTCCCCTTGTAACTCTGCTAAAATAGCACAGTTATAACAAAGGGGATAGAGGATAAGAATAAGGTAATAACTTAATTAGAAAGCAGTAGTTAAAATAACATAAAATGAAGCCACTAGTTCACAAGGAATGGTATTGTGATGGAATCTAATTATGGTGTGAGCAGCAAAATATAATTGAGGAGTTTTTGCGTAGAATTGGCTTTGCTTCAAATTTGAGAATATTATCTGATTTTTGACATTGGTGGCAGCATGCCCAATGTTATTAGATATATCATGAGGTACCTCTATGAGCGCCCCCTGTGTATCTTGAGATATGTTGGCAGGCAAGTTGACAATCTCAGTTGCAACACAAGATTGGCTGATAAGTCCTAAAGATAAAAACTGATATTATCATCTTGCACTCTACCAATATCAAAACAAAATGGTCAGGCCCTTACCTGATCTACTGTGTAGGGATCAATTTTAATGTTTATATTGAAGATAGTGAAGGAGTATGATTCCCACAACCAGCAAACAGGAGCTGCCTCAAACTTTGCATGCTTAGTTTAATAAGGGGGTGTGATAGTGTTATCTCTGAAGTGATGGGTTTAGAAAAATTGATAACACTATCAGTTAGCTTTAAAGAGAATATTGTCTCATCCAGATAAACTGTTATTTATCATCTTCATCTAATATTTGGTAATTTTCTAGTCTACTGCTACAATTCAAGATGTTTTGGCTCAGCCCTGGATAGCTTCTGGCTCCAGGCCACTGCAGCCAAACTGGAATCACTTTATATCTAGACATTCTAAAATAAGTTTTTGTATTGAGTTATCCAAAGCCAGAAACTGGGATCAGCTACTCAGGGCTTGGCTTAAGCAGCCCTAGCTACAATGACCATCTAAAAATAAATTGTTTTTTAAGTGCAAAAGCCTTGTCAAGTAGGGTTGCAGTGGACAAAAACATAATTGCAGTGTTTCTGTAACTGTGGTGTTAGAAACGTAGCCAATTATGAAAAGCAGACTCTCCTAACATGGGAATCCAAATTTCTATAAAGAATTTGAGAGGAGAAGTTTTCTTCCTCCAGAATCCAGTGGCATCCCCTTTGTGATAGAAATTGCAGGATAATAAGAAGCTGTCTCCATGTGGTGGGGTATCACCCACTAAATCCACATAGAGTTAATGATTAACCACCAACACAGCTTCAGATACTGTTTTGTGAAATTTCCAAATGAGATACCAGGGTTAAGTAAAATAATTAACCCTAACCAAAAGAGCCCAAGATAAATGGCCTGTTAGAGAATCAGAGTGCCTTCAGCATAAAATTCAGGACATTGAAATAGAACCAGATTTTTAGCTTTAGAGGTAGGAGGAACAGCTCCAAGATTGACAGGCATTGAATTAGCATTTGGCGGAGGCAACAACAAAGTACCAATGGCAGGCCCCCATATTCCCGTAATAATCTGACTGAGGATTAAATTGTAGGAATGTAGCGCAAAAGGCCAACTACAAGATGCATTTAAAATAAAGATTAGACCAAGGGATATTTGATTTTATTGAGTAAATTTTTGGAGGACTCAACTCTTAAGAGTTGAAACAGTGAAAATTATTCAATATATATCAAAATTTGGCTAAGCAATACCACCTGGATTCTTGGCTTCTATCCCTTCTGCATTGTCAAGTGATTACCTAGTCCGGCTTGCAAAGAACTCTTGTGTGACCAGCTTCTGATGACCGTGCTGATAACTAAGATCATATTGGGTGACCCTCAAATTACGTCAATTTATCAACATCAGCTTACAAGGGAATTTCATATTCAACTTGCAAACTGGAGCAGCAGTACCCCCATTTTCAATCAACTGTTTGATTCAAGTCTGTTAAATTGATTTATTTTGTTAAAGGTTTCCTGGCTTTCCAAGCCTTCTTACTTGGCCAAATAATTCCTGGTATTATGGAACTTACCATGACACCCTTGGCATCCAGTAGGCAATATCAGGCTGAAACCAAGGGGTTGAGGCAAAAAATAATAGAGAAATTAAAATTAATATTTTAAATATTTTTTTAACTTGTAGTTTTATCTATCTATTTGATTTAAAAAAAACAAATGTGACTCATTTAACCCATTTATGAAAAAAAATATCATAAATAGATCCTTCATCAGTGACAAAATTAAGGCTTCAATTCCAAAAAAAAATTGGTTTAATTTTTCTGGAATCAGAACTAGAATTGATCCTGTTGGCTGCTGTTGTAAATTGCGCAATTAATGCTATTTTGATATGGCCTTCAAATATTGATGGTTGCAAAGATTTGGCTGGGTTTGCTTTTGAGTTTGGAAATTCCTTGCCTTCTGCAAATGGGTCTGGTTCAATATCCACCCATTCCGGATTATTGTACCTGTCTGTGATTGATCCTGGTATGACCTCATCCCAACGTGAACCCCTCAGCCACTCTGTCTTCCTAATGAGTGATCACCTCCCTTGTCTACTATTTAAAGTAGAATCATTACTCCTAATAAAGACAAGTTTATCCACATTTGTGTTGGCTTTTATAATCTTCAAGCTTTTCCTGTCCTTTCTGCCAAAAGGACTTTTACATCTTGTTTTCCAGGAAATTAAGGTATGTATCCTTAATTTTGCCCTGAAGGCTAACCCAAGGCTAGCTTTGAACCTCAAATCTTTTGTTATAAAGATTTCCCGCCGTGTCCTCCAGGATGTTGTCCCCTGGAGCCAAACACAACAAAATGGTGCTCACTACAGGGGATGCAAGCCTCTTGGTTATTCTGTTCCCACGCGCATTCTCTGGTCCTTCTCCCTTTGTTTCTGAAGTACCCAATCAACCTAAAGTCTCTAGTCCCCCTCTAGAAGAAGACATCACTGATGCCCCCTCAAATCTTATGGTATTGTTTCTGTCTCCCAGGCCTGCGTGGGCCCCCCTTCCTGCTTTCTCTCTCAACTATGAACAAGCTTGTGCTGCCACCTGCTCCCTTCTTCATTCTGGCACAGTAGCAATGCACTCTATCCCTGGCCTCTGTCCTGGGTACACTTCTGAAGACCTGTACTCCTTCCTTTTGGACTTTGGTCTCTCCCCCGCGTTGATGGAATCCATGGATACTATTGGTGTGTTAGTCAACCAGTTCATCCAACTTGCCCTAGTTAACCACCAAATTGCCTTATGATCCCAGAATCAACTATTAGATGCTGTAGCCACCGCTGTCTCAAATAACCATGCTCAAAATATGGCCTATCAAGAATGATCACACAGCCTCTTTGCTTGTATTTCTGACAACCAGCGCAACTCATTGGTGTCACAGAAGTACTTAACTGCCTCCCTGAACTCCCTTTGTTCCTTGCTCCCTGGATACATAAAGGATTGACTATGCAAATTGGATGAACATCAGGCAGTGTGGCATGAGCAAATTGAGGCCTTTCTGCTAAACCATTGTCAGGACTTTGAGACCCTGGTTAGTGAGCTTAATCAATTCAGAGAGCATATCAACTTGCAACTCAAATTGATAGGAGCTCATGTCAATACTTGGGGCTGCCATCTGCAGCATCAATACAGGCTAGATAAGGCTGCACTAGGCGACACTCTATACCAGGTGCAAAACTATGTGGATGACAGGGTAGCGCCTGTTGAGGTGACTTCTCCCGCTCCTCCTGTTGAGACCACATCTGATTTCAAAGCCAAGGTATGGGAGGCCATTGCCAAACTCAAGGCTAACACTTGGCATCAAGCTTCTGTGCAGAATCCCCCTCCAGTTGATCCAATGCCTGACCCTCATATTGCCTCCCTCACTGATCAGGTGGCTACCTTATGAGGTGAAATCAAGTACTTAAGACAGCTCCTCTCCAACTCTGAGAATTTGTCATCTGAAGATGAAGATGAAGAGGAAAGTGAAGTCATTAATACTCCAGCTCATGACAATCATGGTTGTTGTCCTGGTCTGGAAGATCAACCCTGGGTCAACTGTGCGTGTGCACTAGATCAACTTGCTAAAGTGACAAATGATGTAGCTGATAGGCAAGACGCGTTGAAAAGAGAGGTCCAAAACCTCTCCCATTTTACCAAAACCCTAAATGGACAAGTTGCCCCATTGGTTGCTCAGGCCACTTCTCTGGCTACTTGTGTCAATGGGATTGCTGGCACCTTGGCAGTACAACAAATCAAGATTGAAAAATTTGGGACTGCTGCCACCACTGCTAGGGATATTAGTGGGCAGAACAGCTCTACCTTGGACACTCTAGAGGAAAGCCTTTGACTCCTCTGGGCTAGACAACCTGCTGCTGAGTCCAAGTTTGAAGGCAACCCTCATATTTACGTCCTCAACCCTGTTGAAAAAAGTCAGTCCTTGTCCTTGTCAATTGACCTGAACTACAAACCAACCTTCAAACAGATATTTGATCCAAAAACCTCTACCATTGCTGCCTTTCTAACCATTTACAAAACTGCAATGCGTAGGGCTACCAACAAGCTCAAGAAGGAACATATCATCACCTGTCTCCATCTCATATGCCAGGAAGTTGTGGTTCCCAAGCTCCCCTCCATTGTCACTTGGGAGAACATGAAGCTCCTCCTGATTGAGGAGTTTGTAGGAGATCTTGTCTTGGAGGTCAAGAAGGATGCATTTATGCACATTGCTTTCAAGCTTAAAAAACCCTGGCTGATTTTAAAGATTGTTTCTACATTGAAGGCCAGCAGTTAATCACCAGCTGACAGTTAACTCCCCGGGAAGCCTACACGGCTTTTTCAAATACTTTGAAGGTGAACCAGCTTCCTTGCCTACACTTTAAGGCACACAAGGCTTCACTTACTTCCATGAAGAGTATCAAGACGCTCCTACAAGACATGCATTTGACACATGGAGGTATGGTGGTATGGTGGTACATGAAAATAAAGCCAGCAATGCTGAGACTACCTCTTGTACGCCGCGCATAATGACCCTGGGTGCTAGTGGACAGGCTAAGAGGCAAGGCTGCCATAACTGTGGCCAGATCAGGCACCACTTGCGCACTTGCACTAATCCTCAAGTGGAAGGGTGTTACCCCAAGGAACAGGCGGGAAAAGAGAGGTCAGCTTAGAGATAGAGACGCTCTCTGCTGACCAATCTCCCCCGTCTCCCCCTGATCCTCTGTCTGATGAGGAAGCTCCATCTTCCTCTGGCCCAACAATCCTTCATCTGTTTCACAATCTCTCCAGTGATTCAGAGCCTGAAGATTCTGATAGTTATGGCTATTCTGTCTTGGCTGTTCCGGAAACTATCTCTGTTCCATACAAGCTTTGCTCTGGGAAGAGTACCACCACTTCCTAAGTACCTGCAAGTGAAGCTAGGTCCATAGTGACTTGCCCTTACCTAGCTCAAGCCCACAGACCTCCTGTCTTGGTTGACTCTTTTGAGGAAGCTGCCAAGCTAGCTGAAGCTCTCTTTCAAAATGTGACTGTATCTCTCCCGCTACAGACTGTATATAAGGAGATTCCTGCGTTACAGTGCATGCTAGCTAAATGAGAAAAGGAGCTAGAGGCTGTGCAAGATGTGTTGGCAGTCTTGCCCCCCTTTGGAAAAGATACAACCTGCGTGGAAGTATCAATCCAAAAGGTTAAGATCAAAGCCATCTTGGACATGGGTTCTCCAGTCAATGTGGTATCTTCCAAACTAATGAAGAAACTTAAGTTGGCCCCCGACCTCAACTACACGCAGTTGTATGGCACTGCTGGCATGGCACAGACACAGGCCATTGGTGCCTACTCCGCTCTACCCATGAGGTTTGGGAAACTCCTTATTGCTATTCCCGCTATGGTCCTTGAGAACAAAAGCTATGACCTCTTGGTTGGTACTCAATTCCTCCAAGAGTATAATGGGATTGTAAACCTACAAGATAGATACCTTTTGCTCTTGGAATATGAGGTTCCTTTGATTTTTGAAGAACCTCTGCACCTCCCAGGAAAACTTCTTAAAACTTGTGTGCTTGAGTACCCTACAGGTATCTTCTCTCTCAAGTATAGGACCCACTCCTCCAACATGTGTACCCCTCCTCATTCCTGTCCTGCGGAAGAAGGGGTACCCCTGCTAGCACCTGCAGCTATCACCATCCCCCCAGGCTCTCAAGTGGTGATTGATTCCCAGATTTCTTATGAGCTACCTGAAAAGTCATTCTTGGAACTTTACTCACCTGAATCCTTAAGTTGTACAGAGCCCCGCCTGTGTCCTGGGATTTTAGATCAAACCCACAAAGAGCCCATACAGTTATTGCTTGCCAACCTGATAGCCCTACCCATGCAGGTGACCTGAGGCCAGGTTGTGGGACATGGTCATATACTGGGAGCAGAACAAGTGACCTCCCTCTACCCCTTTGGAACTTTCAGCAATTTTAATCTACCTGAGGACAATCCTCAAGTTCTCTCTTTGTTCACCACTGCTGATTTCCCCCAACTGTCTCCTGTTCAACAAAAAGACGTGTTGAACCTGCTCAATCAGTTCAGTGACATCTTTGCCTCTGGACCTATGGACTATGGCCTAGCTAAAGGAGTCATCCATAAGATTGATACTGGGGATGTGCCCCCTTTTTGTGCCAAACCATACCGCTGTAGTAGGGTGGAGGATGCTCAGGTATCTAAAGAACTCAAACAACTTCTGGACGCCGGTCTACTAGCTCCTTCCCAAAGTCTGTGGGCTTCCCTGTTACTGATTCTCAAGAAGAAAGATGGCAGACATTGCATTGTAATGGACTATTGCTGCCTAAACTCTCTCACTAAGAAAGACTCATACCCCTTGCCCAGAATTGACAATGCTCTCAGACGGCTGGGTGGTTCCAAGTTTTTCTCAGCCATGAATCTAGCTTCTGGATACTGGCAAGTTGACTTATCTCCTGAAGATTGAGAAAAGGCTGTGCTTATCACTTCAGAAGGCCTTTTTGAACCCACTCAAATGCCCCAGGGACTCTGCAATGCCCCTACCACATTTCAACGGGCTATGGACTCCATCCTACGAGACCTAAAGCTCTCTTGTGTCCTTTTATACCTTGATGATATCACTGTGTTCAGCGCTACCTTTACCAATCACTTGGAACACCTCAAGGCTATCTTCATCAAGATTTGCAAAGCTGGCTTGAAACTCAAACCCTCCAAGTGCTCCTTCTTCAAGGAACGTCTTGAATTCTTAGGTCATGAGGTCACTCAAACTGGAATCTGCCCCATGAATAATAAGGTGGAAGCCATTGACAAGATGCTACCTCCCAAAAATCTTCAAGAGGTTCAAGTTTTCCTTGGTATGATGGGCTACTACCAGCAGTTCATACCTGACTTTACTGAACTGAGTGAACCCCTTGTCCAATTGCTTTGCAACGTCCCCTTTGAATGGACTGACAGCCAACAACAAGCATTTGAAGCGCTGAAGGCCAAGCTCAAGGAGGCTCCTATCTTAGTCTATCCTGATTATGATAAAGAGTTCATCTTGTATACTGATGCTAGTGGAGTAGTGTTGGGTGCCATCCTTGCCCAACTTGACAATGAAGGCATGGATCAACCTGTAGCCTACTCGTCAAGGGTCCTCAATAAGCACAAGAAGAACTACAGTGTCACTGAGAAGGAATGTTTGGCGGTGCTGCATGCGGTGAAACAGTTTTGGCATTACATATATGAGACCCACTTCATAGTGGTCACATATCACTCCTCCCTCAAATGGCTGCAACAGCTAAAGGAGCCTGAAGGTTGACTAGCATGTTGGGCTCTGCGTCTACAAGGGTATGATTTCACTGTGATACACCGTCCTGGGGCCCAACATCTTAATGCTGATGGCCTGTCAAGAATGCCAATCCTAGCTATCCATCCTGCTGACGCTGATTGTCTATACAAGTTAATAGGGTATCCTGACTCTTGGACCACTGAGCCAGAAGACATCCGCTTGGCGCTACAGACCCTATCCAAGGACACTATAATTTGCGATAGACAACTCTTCAAAAAGGTTAACAATGCCTACCTACCCTACGTTTGCCCTAGCATGAGGATAGACATTATCCTCCAAGCACATATTGACACTGACCATGGAGGCATAGCAAAGACTCATGACTGGTTGTGCAAGAACTTCTATTAGGAGAACATGCGCCTCCTGATCCCTGATGTCCTTGCCTCCTGTCATTCCTGTCAGCTCCAACACCAGTTCAAACTCATCCCCCAAAAGCATGCCTTCCACATGGTGAGTATTGATGCTGTTGGGCCTTTCCCTTGGTCTAGGTTAGGATGTTGGTTTATCTTGGTTGCTGTAGACCACTTTAGAAAGTTAGTTGAAGCCAGAGCAACAAAAGATATAACTGCTAAGACCACGGCTACTTTCTTACTGAAAGACATTTTCTATCAACATGGCTGCCCTCAAGTCCTCCTCTCTGACAATGGTACCAACTTTAATGCTCGCCTCATCACTTCTATTGTCAAAGCTATGGGAACTCACCAATTGTTCTCCATGCCTTATAGCCCCTCAACCAATGGAACTGTCAAACAAGCAAACTCCACCCTGGTGTCCATAATGAGGAAACTCACGCTCTCTGACGCTGCCAATTGGGATATGTTCCTCCTTGCTGCCCTCTTTGCTTACCAACTCAGTAAGCATTGAGTGATGGGCCAGTCCCCTTTTGCCATGCTGTATGGACGTGAGGCTGCTACTCCCTCAATCTTGGGACCCCCTTTGATCAAATTTGATACGTCTGCAAATCCTGAAGCCCATGTTAAAGACTTAACCAATTGTATCATTGACATCCAGGCAACAGCTTACTCTACTGCTTACAAGGTTAAGGCCCTGGAGCTCTCCCCGTCCAATGCTGCTAGAGCCCCCCTCTCTGAGTATCAAATAGGAGATCTAGTTCTCTACTACCAGAATCATATAGATGGTAGAGCCCATAAGCTGGATTTCCTCTGGGTTGGGCCCTGTGAGGTCATCTTTAAGAAGGGTGTTGAGTATACAGCAACAGCGCCCATGTTAACATTTTGTCAACATGGCCACTGTTGACTTGAAACTCTAAATCTCCTATGTTTTTTGCTAGTTGCGCTAGCTTAATTCTTTTTTTTAAAAGCGTTCAGGGGTGCAAACCCAGAAAACACGGCAAAATTGTGGCCATCTTGACACAATTTAATATTAAGCTTAATAAAAAACTCAATTTAACCAGATTTTTCCTTTACTTTTACTAATAAAAATTAGTTTATTTTTTTATTTGTTTTCACGACGTAAAAGTGTCAATGTCAACACTTTTTAAGCATAACTTATTTTTAATAACAAAACTGAAGCATCTACAGTAAAAAAAATAAGTGTGCATTTAAAAATATTTTTTTATTGAATTGTTATATTGAAAAAGACAGTGTGCATACATTTGATTGTTGAAAGGTTCATGTTATAAATATAGATGTGGCACTTATTATGGCTTTGAGATATTAAGTGGATTGGTGGCTAACGGCAATCCAATAATTTAAGTGTGAGTTACTATGTAAGTTACTATAGAATTTATTATTAAAAATAATTCCAACACTTGTCTATGTCGTTTATTTGCTTGTGATCATCCCCTGGGGTGGAGTTAAGCAAATTAGAGTGGCACAATTAAGCCTAAATTAATATGCCACCTCATATAAAGAATGTTGTAAGTGACGTTGTCAACACTTTACCCTTTTCAATACTGAAAACAACTTTCTTCATAACTTCACATATACACAATGGTAAAATATCATATTACCACTACCCAAATATTATTTTTAATAAAAGAATAAAGAACCTTGATACTTTTTTACTTATTTTTATATGTTTTTTTAATTTTTATGTGAACAAAAACACACAGAAAACGGTTAATTTTTGCTAGCCCGCTTAAATTTAATTAAGTGTACTATGAAAACATAGTAAATTTTCAAAAAAAATGTCAACAGTGACAATGTTGTCAAAAATAATGTCTACAATTTTTGTAATGGACAGTGAGAATTCAGCTTTTTTTACTTATCATCACTCATAATGACAACGCTTTTCAGTTCTCACATATAAAACTTTATGTTTTACATAATAAAAACTTCTCATTTTTTGATATGTTGTATTTTCAACTTTGCTCTTTCATATTTTCTAATTTTTAAAATAAAATCTATATCTAAATATAATACTTTCACATAAATATTGTAACTTTTAATTTATTTATTTAAAACTATAATAAAACAAAACCTATATGGGTATTTTTTAACTTTTACATGCCAATAAAAATCATCTAAGATTTAATTTTTGTATATTATGATTTTTTAGTTGTTTTGTTTGTTTTTTACATACATTGCTTTATTTTAAACCATTTTACTTATTATTTTAGGACAAGAACACTTCCAAATAGCCCAGAATAACCAAGCGTCCCTCTGAGCCAACCAAATCTACCAAGAAAAAGCCTGTCTCATCAAAGAAGGCCACCCCAAACCATCCCCAAAGCCCCCACCAAAGCCCTCTCCTGAACCCTCTCCTGAGAAGAGCCCTGCTCACTCCACTGGGAGAGAGTAAACTGATAGCTCTCTTACAGAGCACAGTTTCTACAACTCGGCTTCTGACAAGGAGCCAACCAAGAAGAAGCGGCAAGGCAAAAAGACCCCACCCAAAGATAAGTCTCCTGCACATGAGGAGCACCACAATAAGCCCCCTTCTGCTTCCCCACCCCCGCCAAACTCCCCGCCTTCAAGCTCATCTGGGGATGATTCAAAGCCCTGCCCCAATTACTTCCCTGGCTTCCATCATGCTCCTGCAGGCCCTTGGGACCCTCTATTGGCCCACAACATCTGCAACATTGACGGCAAATTCAAGGTTCCCTCTTCCTTGCCCAAATACTTCCCAATCATGAGTGTAAAGGGTGGGCCAGCCATGGTGGCCAATGAGTATATTTTCAGCTGCAACAATGCCAACTGGGGCTTTAAGAGCCGGCATTACACCTACAAGGACCGCTCCTGCCCAGTGCAGCTCAACACTGAGCGCTGGGACCTGGTCCAAACCATCAAGGGCGAGCATACCTGCATCATGCCCAACACTACCATAGCCTGCCTTCTCAAGTGGTATCTGGTGCAGGTCATGACCACCTCCAAAGATCTTTCTGCCACCCAGCTGGCTGTGCTTGCTTGCAAGTACCTGTCCCCTACCAACCTCAAGAGAGTCCCTACCCACACCCAGTTGGTCAAGTTTGTGAGTGATAGGCGTCAAGCCTCCAATCCCCTGGCCAAGAGTGCCACCAGTATAAAGGACCTTATCCTCACAGATGCCCTCAAGAAGACGGAGGATGATGAGATGTTCCTGCTCCATGAAAATAGGCAGGAAGTGGAGGATAGGATTGTAGCCTACGCCATAACCCAAAACCTGGAGCAGCTGAACACTGCTACCACCTGGCTGTGTGACGGCATATTTGCTACTTGCCCCTCTCTCTTCAAGCAGCTTTGGGTCCTGCATGGGCAGTTTAATGACCAGGTCATCCCCCTTGTGTTCTTTCTCCTTCCTGGTGTCAAGACTGAAGTCTACACCAGAGCCTTCAAGATTGTCCGGGATGCTTTGAGCTCCCTTCCCACCAACCAGCTCCCCCCTCCCACCCACACCACAAGGGCAAATCCCTCCTCCGCTGAGAAGGATGAGGCAATCATAGCCGCTGAGCAGCTAGCTCATGCGCGCTCACTTGAGCCAAAGTTTATCATAATGGACTTCAAGCAGGCTCAGTTCAGAGCCTTCCAGGTCACCTTTGATGGAGAAGTCCAGGGCTGTTTCTTCCATTTTAGGCAGGCGCTTGTCAAGAATCTCAAGAATGAGAAGGACCTTTTTGATAAGTATCTTAACAATGGTAAGGGGAAGTGCCCCTTTTCCCTGACTCAGTTTGCTGCCTTGGCTTTTGTGCACCCAGAGCATACTGGGCTTGGCTTTGAGGCCCTCCTGGAGGATGCTTACGTGAAGAAGCACTCCACCATCTTCAAAGGCTACCTGGATTACTTCGAGCGCCAATGGGTGGGCAAGAAGGTGACTGCCCAGAGAGGTAAGAGCGGGGCCACTGCCCCTTGGAACTGTCAAGGTACCTGCCTCAAGGGGGAGATGAAGACCACCTCTAGCCTTGAGGTTTGGCATAAGCACCTGAAGACCAAGTTTGGGACAAACCCCAAATATAACAAGTTCTTCTCCAAGCTACAAGAGGAGCAGGCCCGGACTGTCTCCAAGTTCCACAACCTGGCCAACCAGGTGGCCCCCAAGAAGAGGAAGTCCAAGGAGCAAGACTACCAGGAGGACGTTCAGAAGATGGTCAAGAAAAAATAAAAGGTGGCAGAAATCAAAAAATACCTTGAAGATGTTGCCACTGCTCTTGCTGGTGGCTTTAATTAGCCAAATAAACTTTTCTTTGCCTATATATTTTTTACTTTTAAACTTTTAATTTTTTAATTTTTTTGGATAGTACTAATCTTTTTAAGTATAAATGGTAAGTTTCAGATACAGTTTTTGTGGTTTTGTAAGAAATATCTTATATTTTGTTAATTTATCTTTAAGGTATGAGATATTTTCAGTTATGCTTATATGAAGTATAATAAATTAAATTTAGAATTTTTTTATATTTTGTAGTTATTATGATATAAAAAATATCTTTATTTTTGGTTCATTGAAATTTTAATTTTTATGGGAATAAAAAATAATTTTATAATAAAGAGTGTGTTTTACATAGTAAATTGAAAAATAATTGCTTATATCTCCTTATTCTTATTACTTATGGTATTTTTTATTGCAGTTTTGAACTCTCTGGGGTTATTTTAGTATATAATGTATTTTAAAATAATTTTTTATATTAAAAATGTTCAGGGTAAAATGTTTTGTTAATTAAAAAAGTGTCAACATCCAGGAAACAACATTTAGTAAAACCAGATCATCACTTTACTATAGTGTTGACATTAAAAGTGTCAACATGGCCACTGTCAACATTTTTAGTGTCAAAATGGGCACTGTTGCCAAGTATACTGTGAAACTACTGTCTTCTGGACGTCCTTTTGCCCATGTTCACTCCAAATTTCTCCGCAAATATCAACACCCTGTGTCCAATCTTGAGGGGGGAGATGTCCTAAATTGCGCAATTAATGCTATTTTGATATGGCCTTCAAATATTGATGGTTGCAAAGATTTGGCTGGGTTTGCTTTTGAGTTTGGAAATTCCTTGTCTTCCGCAAATGGGTCTGGTTCAATATCCACCCATTCCGGATTATTGTACCTGTCTGTGATTGATCCTGGTATGACCTCATCCCAACGTGAACCCCTCAGCCACTCTGTCTTCCTAATGAGTGATCACCGTCCCTTGTCTACTATTTAAAGTAGAATCATTACTCCTAATAAAGACAAGTTTATCCACATTTGTGTTGGCTTTTATAATCTTCAAGCTTTTCCTGTCCTTTCTGCCAAAAGGACTTTTACATCTTGTTTTCCAGGAAATTAAGGTATGTGCCCTTAATTTTGCCCTGAAGGCTAACCCAAGGCTAGCTTCAAACCTCAAATCTTTTGTTATAAAGATTTCCTGCTGTGTCCTCCAGGATGTTGTCCCCTGGAGCCAAACACAACAGCTGCTTTATAAAGAAGCAGCCATTTGTCTCAGATCTGGAAACAATTCTGGAAAACTGTCTTGGCTACAATTTTCTGGAATTGTAGCCTTACACATCCATAGGAGGATGATTTTTTGGTTTTTTTAAATAAAAATTATGAATTTTTTCTTTTGAATTTTGAAATTATAAAAATATAAGAATTTGAATTCAAATGCAACTCAAAAATGTCGAGTATATACTTCAGGGAAGTATAATAAATAAGAGAAAGGGTAAAATTAAGAAGAGAATGATACTTTATTGGATATGAATATAGGATAATATATAGTATTATGGAAAGCCAGATACTGTCCATGTACGTCATGGAAGTCATGGGGCTTATCTGAGTAATGTTCCTCTTAAGTCACAAGGCTTATTCAAGTTGTGTTCTGCTTAGGATCTGGATTGTTTGATCCCTGTAAAAGATGGCCAAATGATAGTAGTGCCACCAACTTAATGATTAGTCAGTGAGCCAATCGGTGACTCATTCAGTGAATCACCCAGTATGTCAACTCCCTGAGAGGGAGTAATCAAAGATGTTGCAACAAAAATAAAAAATATTAAATATGTATATCAAACCTAGCTCTTTCAGAAAAAAGAAAACTGCTTTAACTGTTTTTGAAGTTTCTTATTTCCTAATTTAGGGGAATCTAAAATCCAAAAACATGATAGCTAGGATGTGGCAATTATGGCAAATGCCATAATTGTCATGTTTTTAATCCACTGCAGGCCTGGCCACAACTAGAGCTGCTTCAGCCAAGCTCTGGGCAGCTGCAGCCAATTTCTGGCTCTCAGAAACTCCCTTTAAAGAGTTATTTAAAACTGTTTAAATAACATGCAGTTCTGTTTTACCTGTAACAGCCTAGATCCAGAAGCAAGCCAGGCTGAGTCAAAGCATCCCTAGCCGCAACTAGGGCTGCATCAGATTTGAGATGGTGGCTCCTTTTTAGAAAAGGAGCCACCGTCTCAAATCCAGAGACAATTCTGGAAAATTGCCTATGGGACAATTTTTCCAGAATTGCTCCATACATAACCAAAGAAGGTTTTTTTGGATAATTTTTAAAAAAAGTATATTATATTTATTTTTCATATTTAAAAATTAGAAATTTGAATCTAAATTCTTTATTTTCTAAAAAATTAGGTATATATATTTAAATCTGGCTCAGCCGGAAAACAGAAAGCCTTATTTGTCCTTTTTTTTGAAATTTTGGATTCCCCCAACATAGGGGAATCTGAAATCAGGAAACAGGGAAGGGAGGACTAGGGTAGGGACAGGAACAGCAATTGTGTAAACACAGTGTCACAAAACCGTTTTTTTGGATGTTTTGGATTGGTTCACAAAACAATCTGGATAGATTTGTGTCACAACTTTTGGAGTAGGTCACAATTTATGCCTCATTTCACTGTGTAGATCACAAAATATAAAAAAAGGTGGTTTTCAAATATGAAACAGATGATTTCATTTTGTGAAGGGGCACAGGATGTAAAATTAGAATGGCTCTCAAGGGTGAAACAGATGGTGTCATTTTGTGCAAGGCATAGGATGTAAAATTAGAGCAAGTTCAGTTGTGGGATTTTATTTTTTAAATTAAATTTATTAAAGCTTTACCTGCCGTTACCTCACAATGATAGATTTGATCGTATCACAGTTTGCTTTAGATAATTATATTAAAACATCACCTGAAATAAATAAAAATATCTCCTTCAATTGAAAGGAATAGCTTGCATACTTATGGGTCATTATTTTTCTTGTTATGCCTAGGCGCTGGACTGATTATTTTATACTTAATTACATTATTCATATTCAAATTATTCAGAAAGATTAAAATACAATCAATGTCAAATCTTTAATTGATCTTGGGCTTAGATATTTTTTTAAAAAAATAATTTATCAATTTTAGAATTGAAAATTGCACCTTATAATATTGCTGGAAATATCTTAAGTGCTACTACATACTACAAGCTAAAAATATTTATGGTGAGTTGCATGGGAGAGTAATAGCAGCCCCAAAGCTATAAATGCTATTACCCTATCTTTGGCTCATCATAAATATTCTTAGTTTGTTTCAAAAAAGGTTGTTGTTTTTGAAAGACTGATAACTCTATTTAAAATATACCCTCTAGTAAGCTGCCCTACTTCATGAACTTTCCCTAATGCACCACTAGCATCTTCTGATATTTTTGTTTCTCTGGTATCATCACGTGATTTCAAATGATAAGTTATCTCAGAATATTCTGAGAAACTTTCAAATGTTAAAGGTGAAGCATACAACTTCCCATCTTTCATCAAATATGAAAGATTAATGCACAGATTTTTAACTTTGAGCTCTCTCTTTATAGGCCTAACTTTTCTCTCATAAATATAAAAGAATGACTTTTGAGAAATATTTGAGCCTGATAGCGCTGATTTATATAATTCTTTTCTTTTTTCTTCTTGCTCAAAAATATCTTTAATATCATTTATATTCTTAATATAAAGCTGATTTTCTTTCTCTTTTAATGTTTTTGACATTACACCAAAGTGACCATCAACAATACTTTTCCAATGACATTCTACAAATCTATTGTATTTAATAGACCCTTTAATGTATTACGGTGCCTCTTTAAATAGATAATATAAGAATTCATAGGATCTAAAATGGTTTCCATTATCATTCCATACTTTGATATTATTTATTTTTTTAAACTTATCTTATTTAAGAAGACTTATTAGACATTCACCTGAAAACAAAGAATCATGAGACAATATTTGAGATGAAAAATCATGGTATTCATATTTAACTTTATTGTTTTCTTTAAATACCAATGTAAACCCCAATAAAGAACTAGGTCTTTTGGAATAAAAACAGTTATTGGTTTCAATTGGACCACCACCAACTTTTAAATTCTCCTTAAAATCTATGATTATAATACATGATTCATTATCTAATTCATTGATATATTTCTTATATTCCCTATTTTGATGAGCATAAAAGTCTTGGTGCTGATTAATGGCTTTTAAGTCACTGTTTATAGATTCTGGCAATAATAAGCTTTTACTTTCACATTCTTCTTTTCTTTTTTCTAAGGATGATTTTAAGTTACAAATATTACACATGTCAGTTTGTTTTTTACTCTTTATTATATTTTTTGGTATTAATTTATAATAAGTTGAAAGTGATATTGAAATTTCATTTTTTATTTTCATATTTTCATATATTTCTTTTTTGTTTTTAATAGAGAATATTTTATTTCAGTTGAATATTCATTCATTTCTTTTTCAATGTCTTTATAAATTTTTTCTGGTGCTTTTTTTGTAAACTGGCTTGTTTCAAAAGAATTTTCCAGTAGTTTTTTAATGATTTTTTTTGATTATTTCTTTTTTTAATGAATAGTTATTATCTTTTTTGGTTTTTTTGTTTAAGCTTACATTTTTATTTTTATTTAGTTTTCTTGAGTATTCAAACTCACTTTTGGTTATATTAAATCCCATATCAGTAAGCTCTTTTAAAGAGTAACTGGAAGTAACCAGAGATCTCAAGGCTGGGAGATGCTTTTGAGGAGCAGATTTTAGAAGATCCTTTAAGTTTTTAATTATCCCCTTTAGTTTCTGATTTTGAATTAAAGGAATGAACTCTGTTTTTCCAAACTCAGTTTGAGTGAGGAAGTGATTGATGAAGGAATTAAGATTTCCTCCAGAAACAAAGAGGAATGCTTTCTTTAGCATAGCAATTCTTTCTCTTCTTGTTGATGCTCCCAGTGAGGGAAATGGCTTCATGGCAGAAGTAAAGTTAACAGATTCCATAATATTGGATTTGTGATTGCTGATAAAGAGATGCTTTGTAGAGATGCCTTGCAAAAGAGTGCTGGTTGCAGGAATTATATCTTTTTGTGAAGATGATTTGAAGTAAACCTTAGGTGGTGCTTTAGCTCTTATATACCAAGCCTTATGACACCATTCTGAAAGAAATGATGTGACAGCTTTATTTACAATTTCAACTTGAATTTATATTTCTAGAATAAATGAAATCTCCAGTTTTCATGCACAAGTGATATATGTGTATCAGCTAAGCATCAAATTACATCATATCCTCTTTGTAATCTATGCAAATCAATTAAAATGATGTATTAACTTAATTATAACTGTTTCGCATATTTTTAAAATGATAAAATATAGAAGAATTTTATTTAAAAAATGTTTAATTTGAGGTTCACAGTTCACTTGAACCTCAAAATTCATCTAAAAAGCAAATAAATTAACGTCCTAACTTCAAACTACCATAAAATCTTAAATAATTAAGCTTTTTAAATAAAATAAAATGCAGAAATGATGCTCTTGATCTTATCTTTAATTTATTTAAATAAAAAGCATATATTGTTTAAGGGAAAATTAATTTTTTTAAGCTTTAAGCAATCTATTTTATTTTATTATCAAAATAATATAATAAAATCTGACATATGCTCTTTTAAATTGCTTTTGCTTTAATATTCAATATTATATATATATTAATATTTTAATATCAATGGAAAGATAAGATTCTTTGCTTCATTTTGATAGTTTACAGTGTGAAAAAATATTAACTTTTTGTTGAGTTATTACTGTTTTAAATATAAACATTTGTAATTTGATTTTTTCAAAATCGAACTGTGTTATGCTGCGACTTGGGCAGCATGTGTATTAGAAAATGGCCTAATCCCTAAATAATGACCCTTATGATTGGACACAACACAAAACCACATGAGATTGTGCTTGGTCACATCACAATTCATGCATGTTGTGCCATGACTTGAGGAGCAGGGCACAAAATGTGGCAGTTGCAATTGTGAACTGCCCCTAAAAACGCAAAAAGAATCTGCATGAAATGTGATGTGACATGAAGGTCACAAAATGATTTTTCCCCAGCTGTCAAAACCACAACCAATCATGACAGACAAAACTTGGTCACAAAACCAATTGTGTCAATTTTGGTGCCCGTCCCAACCCTAGTGAGGACGGGACGATTACGGCAAATGCTGTAAGCGTCCTTTTTCGGGCCGACGCAGCCCTAGCTGCAACCCTATTGCCAAGAAACAAGTCGAAAAATCCTGCAGACTCATTTCAAAAGGATATAGCGGCTTCTTCACGTTCCCATTTAAGGAAATAACTGCTTTGCATTAATTTATCGACTATAAGAGACTTGCTTTGATCCTTCAAATATGAAGTTACGCTTAACAACAGCCGACATTTTCAAGTGCTTTTCAAAAGTAAGGCGGTTAAGGTAAAGACCGATCGAGGTTTTTATTTTTAGCTTTTCCGAAGTTAAAATGTTATATTCGGAGTTCTTGTTTAGCTTAGAAGCTGGTTTCAATATGCCTATATCTCTTTAGTAATTTTTGGGCCATTCTTAAAACATCGAGCATCTAAGCGAGAGTAAATATAAAACCCAAGCCAGGAGAAATAACCTGGATAAAATAATTTTATGCAGTTTGACGCGATAGAAGTTTACTTTCCCGTATGAGTTTGTTGTGGAGCTTAAGTCTTTTGAACATTTTAGTTTATCTAGCTAGACTTTTTAGGTGCTCAGACCTAAGATACAATCTATTGTTCATCTCAACTATTTTTAATGTATACTTCAAGTCTAATTAAAAGAATATCTTATAACCTTTTAACTTGCAAACAAGTATCATCAGCGGCTCCAGTGTAAAGATCCGGCTAACCTTTCTGAATAAAATTAAAGCTATTTTTAAATGCAAACATCTACTTGGGCTTGCAAAGTCTGCCGACAGTGCAAACTAAGATGTGATCGCCTTCTTTCGGGCTGTAACAATTGTCGAGCTCAGGGTACTTTGTGCGACTTTTCCAGCCCATCACAGTTCTCCTTCAAGCAAGCTGCGGGCGACTCGAAAAAAATTACCTTTATCGAAACAAATTCCTCAGCAAATAACAAGGTTACCAAATCGGTATCCTTCAAGCTTCTCAATCCAATAGTAGTTGAAGTGTCTAAGAATATCAATGTACAGGTGTTCTCAAAAACCTTTGCTTCGATGACAAAAGAATTCATGTTTCGCCCGAAAGGCCCTCAATTCTTCGTGGCTGTGAAACAGCAGCTCCCTGGAGAATCAACTAAAAGCTTTATTTATGATAAATCAGGGTCTGAAAAACATAATGTATCTCAGAAATCAGAACTTCCTGATATCATTGTGTTTACTCCACACCCTGATATCATGAAAAGCCTGGCTCAAGGGTATTTTAAATATAACAATCCATAATTCCCTATTCTTGAGCCATCTGTCTTCTTTAAATACATGGAAGAACCCAATCCTTCGTTACCCAAACAAGCACTGATAGCAGTAGTTTGTTTAAGTGGAGCCTGGTGTTACTCGGACAAGTCTTATATTAAAGATATCACAACGTTCTTGGCTGAGAGACTTTGGGGTCTGTTTTCCAAAATTTACTCCAAGCCTTGTGTACAGACAGTACAGGCTTTCCTTATCGCCTGCCTGGAACAGAACCCCGAACAAAGTTGTACAATTCTCAAACATTCCTGGTACTATTATGCACTGGCATGCGATATGGCTCGCATGCTTGGCTTCCACCGGAAAAATCCCCGATTAGATCCCTTTATCCAAGAAGAACGCACTCGGATTTGGATGGGCATTTACACTGCTAGCATCGCATACCATATATCTACTGGAAAACATTACTCAATTTCTTACGCTCACACCGACATCCCCCTCTGGCAACTGAAAGACAAGAAAAAGACCAACGCTGAGCCACTCTACGGCGAAGACAAATATATTGTTAATCATTTTAGAAACATCATAACATCTTCTGCAATAGTTGAGATGTTACACAGAGCCAAGCATCAGTTTCAACATTCCACCAGAAACAAAGATGCTACAAAAGCGAAAAAGGTATTTCGTCTAAAGCTTGAAGAGATTGAAAAGTACTACATCTCTTGATATGCTTCTCTTCCGTCTTACCTTTACTCCAAAGAAAAGGTTGGTGTTCTATCTATCCCAAGCCACTGGAATCGTTTTTCTTCGCAGCTTCACACGTCTATCTTTTACCGTATAATGGAGATCAACTACCTCAAACTTGAACCCCAGGACTGGTTAAATTTATCCTTTTCTGGAATTCTTAATTCTAAAGGTCAAATACGGGATAGGTTTACCTTTCAAAGCTTCTTTTCTCTATCGCCTTTAGAAAGATCTCTTGTTGCTGCCCATTTTGGAGTGTTCACTTTGATTTCGCCTCAGTCAAGGAATGCCGTGTTTCATGGGTATACATACAAATGGGTTGTCATTTTCCAAACTGCCATGTTTCTTAAACTTCTAAAAAAGAATCATCCACCACCAGAGATTGTTGCTATAATTGACAGGGATCTTGGGATTGTGATTGAAATCTTAAAACGAGGGGCATCCAAGCTAACCCTTCTCAAGGCCTCTCTTTGTGTCCTCATCCAGTCGTTTACTTAGTAGTTTATATTTGGGTTATTATTTTAATCATTGTGCCAAGGTGCCAGATTATTTATTTCTAACTAACATATTTGTTCTAAAAGCGTTAAAAACAAGCTGAATTGTTTAAAAATATAAAACCCTATTATTTATTATGACAAAAAAGTCAGACAAAGCATAAAACCCTATAAACAATTCACTAAAGCAACACTAAAAATAGTGAACTTTTTGAAGTATAGCTTACCGAACTAAAAATAATAGTGATGAGTTTCTTGGGAGAGTAATAGCAGCCCCAAAGATATAGTGTCATTATCTTATCTTTGCCTCATCATTATTATCTTTAGCTTGGATTAGAGAAAAAGGTTGTTGCGTTTGAAAGATATATCACTCTATTTGAAATACACCCCCTGTAAGCAGCCCAACTTCATGAACTTGTCCTAGAACATCACTAGCATCTTCTGATCTTTTTGTTTCTCTTTTATCATAAACTTTCAAGTGATCACTTAACTCTGAGTACTCAGAAAAGCTCTGAAATGTTAAAGGTGAGGCATATAACTTATTATCTTGCAGAAATAAGACAAATTGATGTGTAAATATTTAATTATTGTAAATTCAGAACCTGAACATAAAAATGCGGGATTGTCAACTCCTTGTTCCAAATTTCGAATCACTTTTTCAGGCAACTCAGCTGAGTGAAAATTAAAATATTAAATAAAATTAACCATTTAATTCGACTTTTTTTGGTTTATTTAAATTGGCAAATTTTGAATTTCTTAAGCAGATAACCCAACTAACAAAAGACAAAACACAACAAACAAATGTGGGATACATAAATCAGAAATGTGGGATTCTAATGTACGATTTGAGATTTCCTGTATGTCAAACGAATCATAGACATCATGTAAAAATTAATGAATCTGAAATTGCGGGATTGTTAAATCCAAGAACCAAGTTTCAAATCATAACTGCGAGGAATTTGAAATAAATATAATTTATGGGCATCTCAAACAGGAAATCAAAGGATCTAGAGTGGATTTGTGAGGATTCTTTTAGGAATCATAAACATTCTCAAAAATCACCCTATTCTATTTTAGGGCAGCTAAAATTTAGATCGTAATGATCACCAACTTACCATATATAACAATAAGATTGACTAAAATATACATTCCTCTTCTTGAGTTTAAAATTATAATAAATTTTTTATTATGTCTTCTTCCAACACCAACCAAACAAACAAGCTGTTCCCTGGCCTTGACGAAATCATGCAGGGCTACGCTGGGTCTCTAAACGGTGAAGCCTCTGTCTATGGCCACTCCTAACCTGCAGCCCCCCCGCAAGCACTACCCAGGAGTGTGTTCTTTCTCCCGCAACTTCCAGCATGGCTCTGTTTGCCCATCATGCACAGGCAGCTGCCAACCCCAAATCCTGTATCAACAATGGCATCTGAAACCAGCCCTTTGAGCCATGGGGTCACCCAGAGAGCCCCAAATCCCAAAATAACCAATCAGATGGCACCGTCTGGTTCCCAAGATGGACATATCCCACCCCCAGCCAATCAGCCTGCAAGGCGCAGAAGAAAGCTAATCACCCAGGAGATTGTTCTCAAAATTGTCGAAAAACGAGGGATGCTCATGTCCCTTGGGAAAATTGCAGCCGCAATGGGTTTTGCAAAGTCTACTGTGGCTGCAACCCTGCGAGCCCACACCAACTGTGGCTCCCCTACCAAGAAGATCCCAACTGGTGCTCATTCTTCAACCAAAGGTGAAAAAGCCCACCCCCTCATGATGGCCATCATAGAGCGTGACCCGTGGATGCCCCTGGTCCAGGTCGGTCTTCAGCTGGGACCTCACAGCATCTTCACCAACAAAAGAACGGTGAATTTGTGGATGCACAGAGTTGTGGTTGCCGCCAGACTCTTATCTAATCAGGTTCTTGGTAGCCTCATTTTGGTGGACACTGACCCCTATGATTGTACTGTTGTCAATTTCATCAAAGAAAGGGTAATGAGGGCCCGTAATGACATCATCTTCCTATCATACACTAAGATCTTGGCCAGTATCCAAGACTTTGGAGAGAAGCGTATCCAGTCTGACGTGTACAAGCGCGGCCTAATATTGTATTGTTTTGTTGGGTTTTTTTTAGGCAGTTTCCCCATTGGGCATCAATCACTATTCTGTAATATTAAACACTGCATATGGGTATGCCTATCAGATGGAGCTCAAGGCCATGCTGGAGGAGTGGGCCACACAAAACGCCGTGCACACAGGTGTACTGAGTGCGGAGATGGAGCAGCGGGAATGGGCTACCCAAGAAATCAGGGCTGCGGAGCATACCTGTTGGTCCTACCCCATCAACCACGCCAACATGCATCTTGCAGATGTATGTCTCTACAATTTTGGTTCTGCCCTCAGGCGCTTAAAGCCTGCCACCTACAACAAACTGTGCTCCCAAATTGATAAGGGTTATGAGCTTTTCCCTTTTGTGTCCATCCAGGACTTATTTGATCTCATCATTTTCTATGCAAGTGATAGTGATAAGTCAAGAAAGGACCCTCGCCTCCCCCCACGCCAGTCTATCCATTTTGTCAAGCCCATATACGTGACAGAAGAAGAATTTGAGCAATTGAAGCAAACCGCTCTTGCCGCCCCTTCCCAGTCAGCAAACCCTGCCTCCCCAACCCCCATCAAGCCACCCACGGTCCAAACCTGAGTCCCAAGCCACTACCAATCCCCCCACTATATCTGATGCTGTCCCTTTCACAGGTGCAGATGAAGGCAATGTTCATTCCACCCATTCCCTCCCCTTCCCGTCCTTTGATTAGTAAATAAATCTTTTCTTTGTGACAACTTATTAAAATTAATATCTCTCTTTCAATTCATAATTAATAATATTTTCTTTTTACATTATCAACATTTTAAATAATTAATACAATGTCGTACATTTTACAAATAACTTAAAATTATTAGCATACATATTTTTCATCATCATTAATAAATTGAAGACCATAAATTTAAATATTGCATTAGAATATTGCAATTAGACGTCAACTCTTGATATTTAGAAATTATGTGCATAACTCAATGCATTTTGTTTAATAAAATTTATTGTAAACAAGGCTTTTTTCATTGTAATTTATTTAGATTGACTGTGTTTATATTAGAGAGCCATTAACACTTAGTACAAATACTGATACATAGTGCATTTTACAGCCTGTATATTTACCTATTGGTAATAATTTTGTAAACTTTTCAGTCAGATTTTGCAAAGTAATGATAATGTAATGGATTAATAAATTACTGTTTATTATCATTAATTGGCTGATTTTTGTTGCTGAGGCAATAGTGCATTTTCTGATATTTATGCACTAGTTTCCAATTGGATGGTTTCACATCCAATCACACAGGAGATAGGAAATCAAGTTGCCACCCCAACCACATCCGGTCCCGGGGTGGCAACTTGATTTCCTATTGCCTGTGCAATTGGATGTGAAACCAACCAATTGGAAACCAGTGCATAAATATCAGAAAATGCACTATTGCCTCAGCAAAGAAAATCAGCCAATTAATGATAATAAACAGTAATTTATTAATCCATTACATTATCATTACTTCACAAAATCTGACTGAAAAGTTTACAGAATTATTACCAATAGGTAAATATACAGGCTGTAAAATGCACTATGTATCAGTATTTGTACTAAGTGTTAATGGCTCTCTAATATAAACACAGTCAATTTAAATAAATTACAATGAAAAAAGCCTTGTTTACAATAAATTTTATTAAACAAAATGCATTGAGTTATGCACATAATTTCTAAATATCAAGAGTTGACGTCTAATTGCAATATTCTAATGCAATATTTAAATTTATGGTCTTCAATTTATTGATGATGATGAAAAATATTCACACATTGAAGGTAGCACTATAAAAAACAGTTTTTTCATGTAATTCAAACAAAATGTCAAATATATTAACTTGATAAAAAATTAGAAGTACACCTTCAAAAGGTTGTTGAAATAGAAAAAAATATCAGGGAAATAGTAACAGGAAAGCTGGGTAACGAGGTCCAGCCACTAATCCAGTCAAAAGAAGATGCTCTGAATAAACTAGGAAATATTATAGACAAAAAGAACAAAGAAGTGTTGCTCAAAATACAGGGAGAAATCCTATCAAGTCTGAAGTTCAATGATGCGGTCTAAAATTTGTGGGGGTTCTGGCAGGGGGCCAAAGAAAACAATAAGAAGATCAAACTGATTGGAGGAACTGAAATCCCACAGGAAATTAACACCAATAAAGAGGTAAATAATCAAATGGAAACAGATGAAAACAGAACACAGTCAAGAATCAGGAGCACCTCAAAAAACAAAGAAAATTCAACTAATGAAAACTAAGAAGAAACATAAGTTGCAAGAAAGATAAGGAAAATAAAACCCAGAAAAACAAATGAAGAGCGGCCAACACTCATGAAGTTTGCTGAAGGGGCGCCTGTGGCTGAGGGGGTCACAGGGGAAACAATCAGTAAGTCTTTTTATGTTTTATTTGTATTTACTTTAGTTATAACTAGGGATGGGGATGAGGTCGCAGAAGTGGCGGCTTTTACACCAAGTTAGTTCTACGGGGGTTACCAATCACTGGTAGCCCATGTAAAACAAATAAATAAAAATCAAATAAATAAAATAGTACAAGATAACATCATTCAATATGCAACAAAAGACGCAATGAATAGGGAATTCAAAGCGCCAGAAGGAAGCTCAACCTGGGTCAGAGAAGCCTATGAAGTAGGCGCAACTATCAACTTCAAAGGAATGATGGATATCCAAATAAATGTCAACATGAATTTTGATGAATATATATTTAAATGCCTTGAACGTTTTCCATTTTCAACTATAAACACATATGAAATAAACCTGAAAAAAAGTCAATTTCACGTTTCACAAGAAAACATCAAAGCCAGAATATTCAATAATTTAATAGAATCAATATCAAATCAAACAGGCAATGCATTTTTAGTCAATAAGATGAAACCTTTATTCATATCATTTGCAGAGGCGTGGGTTGTGGATGCCTCCAAAATGCCTGAATCTCCTTTACTCAATTTTTCAAACATGGCCCATACAAATCAATTAGTTTCAATCCACAAGAAATTCTGCTTATTCACAGAAATCTATACCTCACAGCAACTGCATCTTGCTGTTTACCTTGGGGTAGTACTATACTGCATTATGAAGGCCAACATGAAGAAGCTGGAGGATGTCCTCCTTCAAATGGATGTCTGCTGGCTGGCAATGGATAAAATGAAGACACCACAGGGCTACCAAACCATAAAGCATGTCCTATACAACTGTTTTATGTTAGCTTTGTTGTACAGGTACACAATACCTCCAGAGAACCAACCCCTTGTTAATTTGCTTTTGATATTGCCTTTTATAAGACGCACAGCCACCACCAGGGTGTTGAGCGCCACCCCTCTAGCAATTGGCACCAGAGTTGTCCACCACATACAGAAGAGTATGTGGTCCCAATTGGACGCATTAGCAGAAAATATAATTTCGGGGAATAATACCCCATAATAATTGCATCCCCCTTAGCAATTTGCATCCCCCTAATAAATCATCTTCCCTTGCAACTTAAATTTTATTTTTTTTAAAAAAATTATTTCAATTATTAAAATTTTAATATTGAAATATATTATATTATAATTTTAATAGTAGAATTATCATTTTAAATATTTTAATGTCTAAATTTTAATACTCCATATTTTTAATATATAATATTTCAATATTGAATATATCACAATTAAATAAAAATATTTAAATTTTTAATATTTAAACTTTAATAGATAAATTTTAAGATTTATAATTATAATTTTACTTTTAATATTTTAATTTTATTTTAAATTTTAGTAGGTAAATTATAATATTAATATATCTAAATATATTACAAGACATTAGTTATAGTTGCAACCACTTTAAATTATAAAAATAAGTTAAAAATGTTTTCATTTACTAGCTCGTTGAGTACAGGTTCATTTATTACATATACAAACAACAAGAATTGAATTTATCCGCATCATGCGGCCCACTTCACTTATATTCTAAACAAGTGATTGTTTAGAACTTGAATTATCTTTCCCTTGTAATATGATTTGATAAATATATTCAATATGCTTAACTTGCGTCCTAAGTACTAATTAGTAAGCAATACATAAAAATCATTGGTGGTCATGTAGTATGGCTATAGTGGCACTGATTTAATAAGTATCAGATGATGACCTGCAAGGTCCAATTTGTGGCTTAACAAAGCCAAAGTACTGACAAGGATTCACAATTATTTAAATAAAATTAATCTATTTCTATCTTTTTTAATCTATTTATTTGTTAGCGCAACAGTCAATACAACATTCAGTGCATTATAATAAAAATATGTGTCTCTATATCTAGTATAATTAATTTTACTTGCCTTTTCTATGCTTTCTTATATGTCTATAATAAAATCAAATGTCACATTTTTATAACATGAAGTATTATTTTCAAGCCCCATTAAAAACAAAATAAATAAAAATAAAAACAAATGAAACCCAAAGCGCCCATTTATCTGATTGGCTCAGAGGCCAGGGCTTTGGGGAGGAAGGATTCTGAGTGCTTGTAAAAAGCCGCCACCACATTGGGTGGCATCTCAAATTGACTGACCTCAAGGATGTTGAAGAGATCCTTGGTGTCCTGAGGGAGGCCTTTCTTCACCTTATTTTTGATCCACCCAAAGACCTCCTCAATTGGATTCAGGAATGGGGAATATGGCAGTAGGAAGAGAAGTCTCATTGGACAATTATTTAGCCAGTGGCTGGAGGTGTGACTGTTTTTGTTGATGGGCGGGAACTCAGACACAACCAGATCCACTTTATGGAGCCCGACATTATCCAACACAACAATGTTGGTTGTAATGCAGTAATTGATTTAGAGATACTCCTTGACAATTTGGAGAAAATCAAGAAATGTCCCGCTGTTATGGGAGCCTTTAATCATCTTGTATTGATCTAAACCGCGAGGACCCAGAAAAGCAACCATCAAATATGTCTGGGAACAGACAGCTGCACAATGGGCTACGCTGTCCTTGGACCCCTTCTTGACCCACCCATGCCTAGACCTGAGTGAGGAGGAAAACAATGATTTGTCAATGTAGAAGAACTGGACATTCCCAGTCTCCTTTAGGTTCAGATATGTCTTGGCATAAATGTGTCAATCCTTGATGGTCTTCTCATTGTTTCTGTTGTACAGTGAAACTCCAAGCACCTTCCACAAGAATCCCAATTTGACCATTGATTTGTATACAAGGGTTTTAGAAACAGAAAGCCTGAACTCTGTGGCAAGCATTGATTGGACAGCAAGTGAGTCCAGGTGCAATCCTTGGTAACCCACTGTTTGATTGCATTGATATGAATGGGCTGAAGTAGGCTAGGCTACCACTTAGCCTTGGTAGATTTTGAAATTTTTCCGGTGTTTCCATACTTGGTGTTGATGTCAACAATGTATCTGGCTGTGACATCAAATTGGGACGCAATATCCTGAACTGCCATTCCCCCGTTCAAGCAGTTGAGGAGAGCTTCACACTCACTATCTGTCAACTGATGCTGGCCCTTGGCAGGTACTGCGGCAATCTGGCTTGCAGGCTCAACACAGGGGATGAGGACCTTTGTGTAGAAGGTGGGCTCACACTTGGTTGCCCTGGCGCCGTCAATGGTGCATACAATACAGGCACAGATGGCTCTTTGGTGGTGGTCAATGGCTCATATGATGTATCAAAGACGCGGGGGCAGGAAGTAGCAACTCTTGGATCAAGAGTGCAGGGACAGGTGACAACTGGGTACACAGTGGAGGTGTATGTAACCTCATTATTCCTGACGACCTTTGTATAAGAGACTTTTGTGGCAGGCCTCGAGAGCTGCTTCTGTCTTGGATTCAGGCTACTGTTCCGGCTTGAGATGCAGGAGGTGGTTGGCTGGTGCTGACACCTTGGGAGGCCTGTGTGTTGGCATGACTCCCCTCAAGTTAGGTTCTGGGTCTGTTCTTGGACCTTCTGGGATGCCCTTGTGGATGGGCTGCCCCACAAGCTGGTGAAGGAGCTGGTTGAGAATGCAATTGGCGGTCCATAAAAATAAAATAAAGAATATATTTTAGATTAAATATGTATTTATTTGGATTTATTGGTTTAGTTGTGGGTAGTTGTTTTCTCTTGATTTAGCCTTGAATAGTAACATAAATTCTATATCTGTAATTTGAAGTTTATATTTATCCTTTCCAGTTTTAGATGATTTTAAAGTTTAATCACTTTTTATGTCTAAACATGGTTATTGGGATTGAATTTTTAGTTTGATTTTAGTCATGATGGAGCTTCTTGATTTGGGTTGGTGTTTCCTAGTATGCTTAATGTACATCTGATTTGGATTCCAGTTCCTGCAATCAATATCTGAGTTTACTAGTGGCATTTAAAAGTGATTTGAAATTTGGTTCATGGATTTGACAATTCCGCAATTTCAAAACATAGTAAACTTAATGAAAATGGTTGAGGGATTTGAACGCTTCAAAATTGATTCCAGTTAATTCATTTTGTCTTTTGGAAATATGCAGTTCAGCTTGAACTTTGCAAAGTGTTGATGAGTTCCCACATTTTCAAATATTCAAATAAATACTCAAAAAAATCAATTTAATTAAAAAAAGGCCATCCTGCAAAAGTGATTCAAAATTTGGACCAAGGATTTGACAATCCTGCATTTTTACGTTCAGGTTCTGAATTTACAGTACAATTTCTCTTCTTTTATATCTAGATAATCTTTCAAAAATATATAAATTTTTTTAGGAAACATTTGAGCTTGTTAATACTGAATTATAAAGCTCTTTTCTTTCTTCTTGCTCAAAAATATGTTTGAGATCATTAGTATTACTAATACAATGCTCTTTTTCTTTTAGAATATTTTACACAAACATGTCCATCAACAAAACTAGTTACATGGCATTTAACATATCTATTATATTTAATAAAACCCTCAATATATTTTGGTGCCTCTTTAAATAAGTAATATAAAAGCTCATATGATCTAAAATGATTTCCATTACAGTAGTTTTAAAAACTATGGCAACGACCAAAAATACCTCAGATTTAAACAAAAGAATTTCAGATTTGAACAAAATCCAACTATAAGGTTGAAATATACACTATGCTAACAGGGATTTTTGGCGTTAATGGGAAAAATGGGTCAACACAGCAAAGAAGTGCTCACGCGAAAAGCAAAACTATTTGAAATACAATCCAAAATACATTGATTCACAAACAAAATGGTGTGAGTTGACTTTTGGTGTACAATGTTTACTATGTGAATTGATGCTGAAATACACCCAAGCATGGTGAGTCAAAACTCAACCCAAAACTGAAACACAATAGCAACTCACTATGTAAACAAAATCACTTAAATGTTGTGTGCAATGGATTGTAATCAAGAATGATACCAAGGTATCTAAAATAAGACACAAGATCTGAAACATAAATTTAAAAAATATTGTGTTGGGTGCTTAATTTGGCGTAAAATATGGGGAAATGGGTGGAATTTTTTGGGTGTTCTAAAATGAGCGTTGTAAAACCAAAAAAAAACTAAATAAGAAATAAAAAATATACAATTGGGATATGGGGGAAAATATTAATCAAATATTCATATTCAGATAAAAGAAAAAATTAATGTCGTAACTGTGCTGTTTTAGCAGAGTTACACGGGGAAAATATTTAGAAGATAGATAATAATCTTTATTGCAAGATAGTGTTTATATAGATCATGTGAATCCTGGATAACAGGAACATGAATGGTGATTACACAGCTGGATGGAAGAGGGGGTAGCTTGATCCTGGTAATGAGTCAAGCGCCAAAACAAGGTATCCACCATAAAGGATCATCATCTGTTCATGTTGTTGGATTTGGTAATTTGAGTTGACTTCCTAGTCTGGCTTTGAGTGACCGGATAATCAGATTGCAGGTCACAAACCCGCTTGGTTGGAACCTTGCTGGCAGGTCAAGTCTGCGGTTTCAACACCCCCAACTGAAGGTTGGCCTCCTCTGGGGGCAGGTCATCAGGGAGGTTTTCAGGAGCCCGTGCGCCGTATTGAACTAGTTGCTGGTCTGTGGCAGGCAGGGCAGTTTCCTGTTGTTTCTGTCTTGCTTTGCAGGGTCATAGGCAATCATGGTGTAGGGTCTTGTCTTGCTTTCATTTGCCAAGTCCTTGCACAAGGTAAGTGTTATTGTTGTTTACCTTCAAAATGATTGCTGCCCCACTTTTTCAGGTTGTAACTTGCTCTTGTCAACATTCATGACCCATACTTTGTCCCCAACTTTATGTCTATTGCGGATGGGGACAAATGCCTTTTGCAGACGTTCATTCTCTTTGGCTATTTGCTCACAATTAGCCTCCATTACTTGAGGGTCTGAGCAAGGGGGGACTTCACTTGGAATTTCCAGTTTGGGTCCTGTCAATGCTTGAATTATATTTGGCTGTGTGCCGTATACCAATTCAAACGGGCTTTTTCCGGTGGATCTGTTCACTTGGGTTTGACACACAAGTAGTGCAGTCAGTAGCTGCTTATACCAGTATTCAGGTCTCCCGGCGGTGAGTTTGGCTAAGGCTTGCACAAGGCTACCATTGAGCTGCCCCACACGTCCATTGGCCTGTGGGTGGTATGATGTTGTTACAATGTGTTTGACTCCATTCTTGATGAGGTATACATTGGTGTCTTTGGAGGTCAACTCTTTGCCTCCATAGTTATCAGGAGCTCTGGCTTTCTGATTATTTCTTTGCCAATAAATTGTTGAACATCATTGCTGGTGTGTGCCTTCACTGCTTGGGCTACTGGCCATCTTGTCACAAAGTCAATGGTGGTGATGATGTATTTCTTGTCATTATGTTTTCCTGGCATGGGACCAACAATTTCAAGAGCCCATACTTTGAAAGGTAGTTATGTGCGGATGGGGAGTACTGACTTTGGCAGGGTTTTGCTTTTGGTAAAATTTTTGCACACCTCACACTGGTCTAGAACTTCCTGGACATTGCGGTATAAGGTTGGCCACCAGGCTTTATGTTTTAGAAACTCATATAGATTTCTGCTCTTGGTATGTCCAAGGTCTCTGTGATAGCAAAGGATAGTGTCAACTCGCTGATGTGTGGGGATGTAGGGAATGGTTGTGCTGTCAGTTATCTTTCTGTGAAGAGTCCTGTATACATCAGCAAAGAGATGTTCATTCTTGATGACTGTTTCTTTGGTTATGTCAGTTGTGCCAGGGGGGAACCCTTTGTCCTTTGTCTGTAGCACTAAGAGAGGCCAGTCTGGGTCAAGCCCAATCTCTCCTCTTGAAGCACAGACATGCAGGCAGGACAGGGCGTCTGCCATGGCAAGTTTGGCCCCAGGCTTGTACTGGATGAGCATGTTAAATCTCTCCAATAGTTCCATCCACTGCGCTTGGTGGCGCAATAGATTTGCTTGAGTCTTGAAATAGATGAGTGACTTGTGACCAGTTAATGCTGTGAATTTTTCCTGGCGTTCTAGGTAGCAATGCCATTTGACTAGGCAGTGCACAATAGCCAGCAGTTCCTTGTCATGGATAGGGTATTAACACTTGCCATCTGATAATTTTTTCAATTTGTAGGCTACGGGTAGGAAGTCACTGTCACTATTTTTGATCCATAGTACTCCCCCAATGGATGCATCTGAGGCGTTGGTTTCCATCTGGTATTCCCCGTCATGATTGGGGTATTGAAGGATGGGAGCTGTTGTTAACTTCTCTTTGAGGGGTCTAAAACAGAGTTCATGTTGGGGGGTCCAAAAAACTTAGACTTGACACCTGTTATGGCAGATAAGGGGGCAGTCAAGACGCCACAGTCAGGTATGAAACATTGTACATAGGCCACCATTCCCAAGAAGGTGCAGAGTTCTGACTTATCCTTGGGTGGTGGCATCTTGCAGATGGCTTGTATCTTTTGACTGTCGGGTTTGATGCCGTCCTTTGAGACTATGTTTCCCAAGAAGGGTAGTTGCTCACAGAAGAATTGGCACTTGGAGGGCTCGGCCAACAGTTTGTGTTGTGCTAAGGTTGCAAAGACTGCCTCCAGGTCTTTGTGGTGCTGTTCCACCAAGAGGCTGTAGACAATAATGTTGTCTAGGTACACTAGGGCATGCTTGCCTATGTGGGGCGCAAACACTTTGTTCATGAAGGTTACAAAGGTGGACTTGGCATTGATCATGCCAAAGTTGAGTACCACATATTTGTAGGAGCCGTATTTAGTGCAGAAGGCTATTTTGGGAATGTCTTCCTCCTTGATACAAATCTGATTGTAGCCTGTAGTTAGATTGATCTTGGAGAAGACTGTGGCTCCTCCCAAGGCATCAAAGAGGTTGTCAATCAGTGGCAGTGGGTAACAATTCTTAATGGTAACTTTGTTTAGGGCGCGGTAGTCTGTGACCAGACATAAGGTACCATCCTTTTTGGCCACAAAGAATACGGCGGCCCCAAAGGGAGACTGTGAGGGGCAGATAAGTCCTTTTTCCAATGCCTCCTTGAGGTATGTGTGTAAGGCGTTGTCCTCATTTGGGGTCAGCCTGTAGATAGGGCGCACCTTGGGTACAGCCCCCTTGAGTTGGATAGAGTGCTGAATATGCTTCTCAGGGGGAAGCCCAGGTAACGCTTCCTTAAAGATTTCTGGATGGCAGGCCACAATGTCACAGTCCTGAGGCATGGAGGTATACTGGTGGTCTTTGAAGTGTATGATCTTGTACTGGCAGGAGTCCCAGTCAATTGACTTTAAATCTTTCTTCTTTTTCTGGGTCTCTATGATACGTACAAAGACGTGGTTGCACAGCAGTTAGTCCACGGAGTCAGGGTAGATCTGGTAGTTGACACCTTCACGCTTGATGTTCAATACTGAGGTCGCCCAGTCTACGTGAGGGTTGTTCTTCTGTAACCAGTCTAGTCCCAGTACAATGTCAAACTTAGGAAAGTCAATGACGGGACCTTGGATGATGGAGTGAAGGTTCTCAAGCATGACAGAGAAGGGGGCAGTTTCCTTTGTCACGGCAATGTGGTGTTCATCATCCAGGACCACATTTTTAATCCGCAAAGGATTAGTGGCCAGCTTGAACTTATCCACAAAGCTACTGTTGACTAAGGTTTGGTCTGCGCCCAAGTCCAGGAATGCTGAGCCTGTGTAACTGCAAAAGCGGAAAGGATAGGACATCAATTTATTAGGATGTCTGGCAATGGTGTACAGTACTGGGTCCTCTGAGGGCACCTGGATCATTGGGCATTGGTCCATGTCCTCAGGTTGGTATTCATTGTTGGGCAAGTCAGGAGTTGCGTGGGGAGAGCTTGGCTCGCTTAGTGCTCTCCCCGGGCTTTTTCCTCATCTTGGTTGCCTTTTGTGGTAGTGACACATAAATGAGTACGGTTTGACTGGCCATTGTTTCCATTTCCATGCCAATTAAAACTTGTGGGTTTGTGGTTGGCGTTGTTCCTGTTGCCTCCAGGAGGTGGTCAAGCAGAGCGCCTGCTTGGATGGGAATCCTTGGGTCTTTCTCATTTCCCAGTTTGTGCCTTGTGCAAAGCGTTGGATGTCTGTTCTGCTTTTTCTGCTTCACAGTACAGGCTTTGAAGGTTGGTCACTTGATCCAGGTTTACATGTCTCATCACGTGCAACTTGAGGGCGTTGTAGTACATGAGGTGTGTGGCTGGGGTATCAAAGGTCATGTTGGATGGTGCACAAAGATGGAGTTCCTTGCAGGCATGGGTGAGTTCCTTCACGGTGCCTGACTGGGTCAAGTTCTTCACTTGGCGTATTATCATGAGCACTGTATCTTTAAGCATGAATCTTGCCAGGAAGTCTTGCTTAAAGGTATCCCAGTTCTTGTCAGTGTGCTCCTCATGACACTTGTTGCACCAGGTGCCAGCGTCATGGGTCAGGCAAATGGAAATTTCTGCAATCCAAAATTGCTGTGGGCATTCCATCTGAGCTAGCTTGCTCTGGGCAGACTGGATCCATGCGGCAGCATTGTTATTGGCCCCAGCAAAAGGCTCCAAGGCAGCGCTTCATAGTCTTTGAGCTACATAGGAGGTCATGGTGGTTTTGTTGGCTGGTTGCGGCATCAATGAGGGAGCCTGAAAAAAATCTTGTGCAGACATGGCGTTGAAGGCAGGTAGCGGGATTACCGTGTTTTGGTATAGAATGAAACAATTGGGTATCTTGGTACCCAGAGTGTATGGAGTCCAGTTGGGCGGGAGGCCAGACATAATTCTGTCAAGGATTTGTTGGCCGCGGCGTGTGCGGGCAACAGGCGGAATTTTTCAAGATAAAGTAGGATGGAGAGCCTACCTGTGCTACCAATGTTGTAACTGTGCTGTTTTAGCAGAGTTACACAGGGAAAAATATTTAGAAGATAGATAATAATCTTTATTGCAAGATAGTGTTTATATAGATCATGTGAATCCCGGATAACAGGAGCATGATTGGTGATCACACAGCTGGATGGAAGAGGGGGGTGGCTTGATCCTGGTAATGAGTCAAGCACCAAAACAAGGTATCCACCATAAAGGATCATCATCTGTTCATGTTTTTGGATTTGGTAATTTGAGTTGACTTCCTAGTCTGGCTTTGAGTGACCGGATAATTGGATTGTGGGTCACAAACCTGCTTGGTTGGAACCTTGCTGGCGGGTCAAGTCTGCGGTTTCAACATTAAAATTAAGGAGTGACTTAATTAAGTTTTATTTAGTATTTTATTAAATTGTAAAATGGAAGGTACACAACAGCAGAGTGACAATGCACCCATTGTGCGCTGCAGTTGCAGTTGCCCCCACGGGTCAAAGAACAGAGTTAGTGCAACACAAGTGCCTACTCAGGAAGAAGACAGGAGATAAGAGTTCAATTGTGACGCTGCACTGACACAGCTGGTTCAAGGAGCACAAGCTGCTAGGGTGCAGAGCATCAAACCTTGGGTCCCTAAGCTGACCCAGAAGCCTACCAAGGTTACTACAACAAAAACAGTTAGAAATAAGGAGGTAGAACTTACTTTGTATGTGTTTGACGTTGTGTACCGGCAAGAGTCAGTTCCGTCAGCCATGCTGAAGAAGATTAAGCCTGTACTTGACACTAGCTATGAGCCTTATGTCAGTGATGGCAACCAGGAAGAGGACGAGGAGCCTGAGTTCTATAGAACCAATGAGGGACAGTTGGTGTTAAAGAAAGTTGCTATGTTTTACACCAAGGTGCCTATGCTGTGCAAGCCAGTCTCCAATCAGGATCTAGATTTATCAACTTGTGCAAAGCCCGCTCAGAAGCGCATCCCTGATATCAAACATATCATCCTGCTCAAGATAATGCAGGAATCTGGTGATTACAAGGCGGCTGCAGCTCTTTTGGGGTGGATCCCAAATACGCCTCCAAGACCTTCAACAAATTCATCAATACTGGCTGAGTCCTTCCTGTGGAGAAATCCTTGCGTGTTTCCACCATGCTCACCAAGGAGCACAAATGAGAAATCTGCTAGTGGATAACCTGAGCTTGCCATCTTAAACTAGAAAATATACAGTCAATGGTTAAGTCTACTTTTAGGGTTGAGGCCTCAATTTTCTTTTACTACCATCTGGTGAAGGAAATGTGGTTTTCATGAAAAAAGCTTGGGGTATATCCCTATAATTGAAATAGCCCAACCAACATTGATGTTCAGAAAAAATATGCTGAGGCGTACATTGCCCTCAAAGCCAAGGGAATAGTCAAATTCTATTACATTGAAAAATCAGAATTTTCCTTGTCTATGCAGAATGCATATGGGTATGTCCCAAAGGGCTTAAATGACAAGGTAGCTTGGTGTGCTGCAGTCTGCATCACAGCCTATTCAATGGTGGCTCTCCTTGGTCCAAAGGGGGTCAAGCTCTATCAAATGATACTAGGCTCCCACAACAGTTGTAGCTTTCTAGCATTCCCCTGATTGGTCCAGGAGCACCTGAGGCACACAAGACTGGGCTTCACAAATGTAATTGTGCTGGATAATGTTGGTCTCCACAAGGTGGCCAATATTCTCAAAGGATTCCTAATGATTGACACCAGCATTGCAGTGGGCCCCCAGCAATTGGCCACGTTAAATTTGCACCTTCTCTTCCTCCCTGCTTATTCACCCTTCCTAAATTCCATCCAAGAAGTTTTTGGGTGGCTCAAGCAAGTATAAAGAAAAGGACCCCAACTGGGACTGAGGACCTATTTGATTTGTTGCAGGCTGGGATTCACACCCTCCCAGCTGAGACCATGGCCAAATTCTATGGCCACACTGATTTGTTCATCCCCGCGTGCCTTGCCAAACAGCCAATCAATTAAAGGCTTAGTGTGTCTGAATTTTTTTATATTCTATAACTTATTAGTTAAGATTTATTAATTATCATTTTATATTTAGAAGCTTCCAAGCCTGCAATCACATTCAGCAGGACCATCAATGAAGGGTTGTAATGTATTTATTTTATATTAATTTTTTGTTGTGGCATCTGAGGCTATCCCACACACTTGATACTGGATTACACAAATATATTTATATCACTCTTAATAAATAAATATGAAAGTGAAATTAAAAAATTAAATGGTTAATGTACAACTTAGAGGTATATTTTATTAACGTATATTATTATGCTTTTATGAAAACCTTCTCTGGGATTTAATTTGCAAAACTTGTTTGCTAAAACAAGTTTTTATAAAAATTATTTATAATAAAAATAATCCAAAGTGTAAATATTTTATTAGGAAAGAGAGTTTTAAGGGCGCCTGTAGTGGGTTCTTTGGTATGTACCCACCCGGCAATAGAGATGGCGCACAACTTCCACTGTCACACCAAAGACAGTGGACACACCCTGATTAAAATATTCTTGGCGCTAGTAAAAGGGAGTATGGTGAGGTGGGAGTGAAGCAGCAGCTTCTCTGGCGGGGCTGCAGAACTGTAAATTCCAGCCAGGATCAGGGCGTCCTGGATCACATGGTCAACCAAGTTGTACCCAGGGGGTACCTTCTTGTTGTCCAGGGAGAGTCAGGCCTTGTCAATCCCAAGAAGGACCCTGTCTAGGTCCTCCACGCTGGCGCCCATTCCAAATTAGAAGAGATACCCAAGGTAAACAACAAGGTGAAGCCTTTGCCCAGCAAAGGCTTCAGTGAACTCACACAGCTTATTGTATATTGTACTTATTTTCTTTTCATGTTTGGTTTTAGCAAAGGTCAGCTCCATGGCTGCAGGAAGCCCTGTCTCATCAGCGCTCCAGTCCAACCTGAAGCTGGCAAGGAGCATTTTTGTCTTCTTTATGGCTATTGCAGATGCAACAGCCAATTTAAACACCTCACACCCAAAGTTCTCCAACAGTTAAGACAGGGTTTGCTCCAGGGAGTAGCAGAAGCAAGAAGCCGCATGGGCCTGGCCCATCTCTGGTATATTATTGAATGAGAGCATTGCCAGGACACCCCAAACAAGCTCAATGGAGTTTACAGGGTAAACTCCATTGAGGTATACCGTGTCCAGGCAGACCAGTTGGGCATCTTTTTAGGCAGTAACTGCCCACTCAGATGCCCCCTCAGCATGCATAAGCTCAGCCAGTGCCTCCCTAGACATTGTAAAGAACCCGTGGATTCTGTCTTCAAGCTCCTGCACATCAGGGAGAGAAAGAAACAGCTGTCTAGCCACATGATTGGCGTAGTTGGCATAAAAGGTGGCAGGGACAAACAGGACCAGGACCTGACAGATTTCACCATCTATTTTTTCTAAAAAATCAGGTAAGTATTTACAAATTTTAATTGATTTTATTTTTTTATGTTACCTTTGTGTGTTTCCTCCTTGCTGGCGGCTTTGGCAGGCTTAGCTATTCTTGGCAAAAGCAATTGCACAGGCAATTCTGTGTCCTTGGTTCTTGTGCGCTTTGCAGGTTTGAGGTTGACATACATCTCAGGGTCATCCGTCCAGACGGAGGGCGCAGAGAGGGCAAAGGACTTTAATTGAAGGCCCTCAATAACCGTCTTCTGAATGTTTAGTAAGTGCTTGATTGTCTTCTCAGGGATGTCTGGTATTTTAGTCATAAGGGCCTTTGCAGACACCTTATCTATTTTGTCTCCTTCAAGGACGGCAGACTTAACTCTTGCTTTGACCTTGCGGTTGATTTCTTTGATCTCTGCAATTGCAGAGTCAAGATCTTTCAAAAGCTTTTCCAATTCTCTCATTGATTTTTACTAACCTTTCCATATGTTTTTATAGCTTTCATCCCAATAAAATATGTATTATTTTGATACTATTGCCTCTTTTTTATTCCTGTTTGTTTTCACATTACTCCAATATCCCATTTTTTACCAGTTTTGTGTATATGTTTTACGCTCAACTCAATATGTGTTGTTTGCTTTGTGTTGGCATTGTTTCCTTAATTGCCATATTATTTTTGGCACTCAAACACTGCCTCTTGTGAAAACATTAACAACAATTTGGTGGTTGTCAAAATTTGAATTAGAGAATTATAGGATAATTGTGTTTAGATAAAGTTATTACTGATCTGAATTCAAAACCTTAATGATAAACTTTAATCCAATCAGGAGTCAAGTGATAAAGTGATTGTTGCAACATAAAGGATCATTTAATAATTCTTTGATGCAAATGCACTAATTAATATTATTGGCTGGTTGTTTTGCTATTGTGCGCCATTGCCGCTGTTGCAAGTTGTTGATGGACTAGTGCTAACCCAGCAGCTGATTGAGCACTGGTCCATCAACAGCTTGCCACATCAGCAATGGCGCACAATAGCAAAACAACCAGCCAATAATATTAATTAGTACACATACATCAAAGAATTATTGAATGACCTTTTATGTTGCAACAATCACTTTATCACTTGGCTCCTGATTGGCTTAAAGTTTTATTTTAAGGTTTTGAATTCAGATCAGTAACAACTTTATCTAAACACAATTATCCTATAGTTTTCTAATTCAAATTTTGACAACCACCAAATTGTTGTTAATATTTTCACAAGGGGCTGTGCAAAGTGCCAAAAATAACTGTGCTCTGGATCTAGCTACATGGCATAGTAAACATATGATTTTATAGAAATGAGCTGAACATAAAGAATAAAACCAACTATAAACAAAGAGAACATGAACAATTGAAATTCAAAATAAAGATAATATAAATAGAAAATGTTTGGCTACAGGGGGTTTATTGGGGCAGGGGAGAGTGATGCCTAGTAGGCAGAATAGCACAGGAAGGAAGACAAAGAGGCAGTGCTGGCCTGGGGGGTTTGGGATTGGGTGGGTGAGGCTGGAAGGTGGGGGTAGTGGTGACAGGGGTAGGGGTAGGAGGATTTTGAGTGATGGCTACCATATACCACTTGTCATATTCCTCATCTGTCATTGTCTTGATTGGATAGTATGTGGCTGTGGCACAGGGTGGGAGGTGCTTATCCTTGTGTGATTAGTTGCCCAAGTTCCTGTGGAAAACCATTTGGGCAAACAAGTCAGCCACCATTTGGTGACCAAAGAGAGAATTGTGGTCAAGGACCCCAAGATAGAGGTCGTTGAAAGCCTGAGGGCAGCGCTCCTGGAGTGTATCTCTGATATTAAAGAACACAACATCAGCCAGATGAATGTCTGCGTGACTGGCGGGGTACACAGAGGCCTGGTGCCCGTGTTGCTGGATGGCCTCAAGGGCGGTGGAGCCACCCTCCATTTGGTGGCTCAAGAAAACCCGGTACTTGGAATTTTGGCCATCCCAGGAGTCAAGTAATCCACTGAGGATGTGGCTGTACTTGTAGCCATTGGTGAAATCTGGATTTTTCTGATAGTAGACAAAACCCTTGGCTGAAACAGCCAGAAATGCACCAATAAACATCCCCTTCTTGACCTTCTTCCTCCCTTTTTGGATGGCAACTCTTCCTTGGGTGCCAAAATTATCAAAAGCTATTGATAGCTTATAATAGGAGACAGACATGATGTTATCTGTTAGACTAGTCAAGCATCAGACCAGAGTGGATTTGATGGTGGGATCATACAGGGAATCTTCAGGGCCATCTCATTAGTTGCCGGCAAAATTGGTAAGAATCTGTATTGAAGCCACCTTTCCATGTATCCAGAGCTGCACCATGCGCTCAGAAACCCAAATGCCATAGTGCACAAGTTGCTTCCCAAACTGGGTCAAGGGAAGCTTGGGGTCCCACTGGAGAAGATCAAGCATGATTAGGTAGGCTTCTGTGATTTGGGACTCAGGGGCCTTCTTAGGCTTCTTGGTTGTCCCAATCAGATTCCCTTTGCTTATTAGGTTGTTGAACTCCTGCATGACGGTAGCCCAGGTAAATTTCAATTGGTCAGCAATATGATCCCAGGACAGACCTTGCAGATTCAGTGCCACAATTTCTGGAGAATTTGGGCGGTGATGATTTGTTGCTTGGGGCGCTAGGCCGCAGGAGCTGAAGCCTGATTGGCTGTAGGGGGGCAGGTTGGGTGGTGGCAGTGATTTGTTCTGGATTGAGGTTGCCATCCTGATTGGTTGGTTAGCAGGTAGCTTGTGAGGGGGTGGGTACAGGAGCAGGGGCAGAGCTAGACACTACGTGACTACTGAACAAGTCAAAGCCATAAGGGTTGGGGTAAGGTATAGTCTGGCTTATTTGTTACCTACCTCAAAGGCTTGGGTATAAACGGGGGGCCTCCACACCCAGAGCCTCACCTCCATTGAAGCTGGTTTGGCTGCTGCTGGCTTGGCTGCTGGCGCCGTCAAAGATATTGATGTTAAGAATTATGTAAAAAACCTAGGATAAAATCACTAAAAGTAGAAGCTTAAAATTTTATGGCTTATTTTTATTATTATTACTATTCCATATTTGGAAGGTTCTCAAAACCAGTATACATAAATAAGGGTCCATGAAAATGAATAAAATGACTCTGTCCCTAAATTGGATAGCTGTTGATTGGCTGTAAAAATATTATACTTCTATTTTAGGCTGCTCATACTACACATCTTGTGTGACTTCATTTTGTTTGTGCTTGTTGAATCTTGCTTCTAGATTGCTCAAATTTTGTTTCATTTTAGTCCTTCTGTTGGGGCCTCATATGAATCCTGGTTGGATTATAATATACTATGGAACAGCATCCATTCATCTCACTTGTTGCGTCAGTTAATTTTTTTTGTGGTTTAAACTATGCCAATTGACATTTGCTATAATTTTGTATAACAGGCTAGCAAAATTTTGTTTTTGGTTTGACAGTTCATTTATTAACCAAAAATATTTGAATTATTTGAATCCTGAATCTTACGCACCTTGGATTTTATTCAAATCTGTAATCATTTTGTTTAAATCTGAGGTATTTTTGATTGTTTCCATAGCTTTTAAAACTACTGTATCAGTACATTCTTTGTTTTTATGAGAATAATTAATAAGCCCTCTAAAATCATATAGATTTAAAAGCATAAAAATATCAAAGAATCATGTGATAATATTTGAGATAAAAAATCATGATATTCATATTTAACTTTATTGTTTTCTTTAAAAATCAATGCAAACCCTAATGGTAAATAAGTTATTTTGAATAAAAATAGTTATTTGTTTCAATTGGACCACTGCCCACTTTTAAATTCTCTTTATAATCTATCACTATAACATATGATTTATTATCTAATTAACCTATATATTTTTTGTATTCCTTATTTTGATGAATATAAAAATATTGATGTTGGCTAATAGTCTTTAAGTCATTGTTTATAGAATCTGGTAATGGTAAATTCTTAGTTCTATATCCTTCCTTCTTTTCTAGTGAATATTTAAAAAACAAATTGTCAGGAATTTATATTGACTTCAATCTACCTTGTTAATTTTGGCAACCTGCCAAGCCATTAATTATAGAAGCTTCTGATATATTACTAGCAGGATTAATTTATATAAGAAGCCTTCACAAAGCAGATTCAGATCAACTATTACAAGAACAATCAGGAATATCATAGACCTCCATTTATGACTGATTCCTGATTGGCTAGAGTTATCCTGGAATACTCTAGCAAACCGCTGGGTATTAATCATGGGTTTCTCCAAGGATCTGAAAGGGTTGTGATCAATTTGCACTGGCAACCCGCCAGTGCCACTGAAAATTCCTGCTAGAAAGGTTTCTTAGGAATGATAAACTATGCACTAAAAATAGAGTCATTATTTAGCGCTGCCACCGCTGGCACACTAATGGATTGTGCATAACTATATGGCAACAAGTACCCAGCGCAGGGTACTATGATATCAAATCCCATGCCATTGCATGGATGCCTGACTCTGGGGGTTGATGCTGGCAGTCTGAGGATGGAAAGACTGACCAAGCAAGAGTTGGAAGTGCCAGATGATATTATCCTGGCAAGAGAGTGCAAGCTCTATAAAAGCCCTTTCATTGGACTAATGAAAGGCAGACACAAATAAGAAAATCCTACTGTAGAAAGTTTTCACAGTAGAAGAAAAAATCTTAGTTCAAAGAACTTATTCAGTTTTAAAAACCTTAGCAAGCTATCAGCTTAGAAGGCCGCTTGCTAGTTCCATTGCTTGGACATTGCCAGCCGTTGCCCTGCCAAGGAACCCACAGACGTTGCTGTAACACTTGTTGTAATACAAGCATTCTATCAACATAATGACCAATATAACATAATTACTTAATAAAACAAATCTTAACCAGACCGCCAGGTATGATAGCAGAACTAAAAGTTCTGACACCAAGGTATCTCTATATTTTATAAGCAACATCAGATAATGCAATTCAGAATAAAAATGATGTGATAAAGCTTGTTTAAATTGAGCTACACTTTATGACTTTAATTGGTACACCTTGCTTATAAAATAAAGACTTTAGGTCAGATGATTAACTTTGAATCCATAAATTACTCCTGAATGATAGACTTATGCAAACTGATGAAGTTCATGTGCAGTGTAAAGTGTAAATCATCCTTTCTGCAATACTTTTGTAATAATAAAATAATAAGGATAGCCATTTTTAAAGATGGGCCAATTAAAGTTTGATGTAAGATTACATTTAGGGAGCGGGCTTTTAAAAGTCCAGTGGGTTTGTAAAGACAGAGATAGAGATCTTCTGGTATGGTCTTGTCTATATAGAAGTACAGTGTGAAACTTGAATATTACTCAAAGTAACTATAAAGGCCAAAACAGGGTTGTATAGATATACTTGTGTTGTTTATTTGAGAATATAGGTAAAATTATATACTGTTGGTTGACAGCTGAAATTGGGGGATGTGGGGAAGTTTGAGGGTTAGCCATGAGGCTGGTGAATGACAGTAAAGTGGGGAATTCAGAGGTTTAGATTAAACTGAAGCTCTGGTTTAAGGCTGTTATGCCACATTAAAGCTTGCTTGAACCTTATAATTTAAATAAACTGCAATGTAATTAAATATCCTAACTTCAAACTACCTCATAATTCTAGAAACATTAAGCCTTTTAAATAAAATAGAAAGAAAAAACAAAGCTCTCAATCTTATAATTAACTTTTTTATATGAAAAATATATACTTTATGGTAAAGGCTTAAGAGTGTTTAACTAAAAAGTAATATAATTTATATTGTTATCAACATAATATAATAAATTTTTCTATGCTCTTCTAAATTGCTTTTACTTTGATATTTTCAGGGATCCAATCTTGGGCAGCCGGCCCATTATTCTTGGGGGTGACTCAGGCCAGGGTTTTTGCGGGTGAAGCCCACCACAAGAGAGGAGCTAACTTAAAGAGGTATGAGAAGGACTTTCTCACCCAGGACTACAGGCCGGCAGCCAGGATTATAGTGCCAATCACCCCTGTGAGGGTGATGTACACAATCCCAAAAACCTTGCCAGTGTGATCAGTTGGGAGGTTGAGTGAGGAGGAGGGCGTAGGCTTGGGGATCACAGGCAGTTTCATGCAGAGCATGTAGGCAGGAAGATATTTGAACTTCCCTCTAAACAATTTGGGTGTTGAGAATATCCACAGACCTTGACAGTTGTATCTAACTGTGGATTGCATGCGGGCCAAAAGCTCTAGTTTGAGTATCTTTTCTGGGATGTAGTCCTTATATTTAGGTTTCAAAGGGTATTATGTGCAGTGGACTGGGTCAAAGAGAGCACCTGGAGGGCCAAAATCTGCAGGTGGAGAGACATGAGGGACAAGAGATCTTGTACTGATTTGATAGATGGCAAATACAAAATAAGGCAGTAGCTGTCCAAGCCAAAATAACATAACCTTTATTCAAAAATGGCAATAAGTTTGAAGTTTGGGGTCCTTTGGTCTATATAGCATCCCACTCCCAAACTTAATATTTTTCATGAGGCTCATCAGGGCATTCAAAAAAGTGGGCCTGGGGTTCTGGGTGCTCTGGTTTAAAGGCGGCAGAATGGCACCCGGGCTGGGAGTTCTTTCATTGGTTGAGAATCTCAAATTGGCTATCTGATTAACTTGCTTTAGAGTTGTGGTCATGGGGTCAGGCCGCGGGCCTGTGCCTCCTTCTGGGGATGAATCTTGGTTGGCCATAAGTGTAGACTTTAAGCTCATGCAGCTAATGATTGAATTTTAATTGCCTCCATTAGGTACTTTGATTACTTCTTCATTTGGTGCACTGATTCCTTTGGTTTGGCTTGCTTTAAAATTTGGACCATCATTCTTGGCTTCAGCTTGCATGGGCTCAACCTCAGGAAAACGTGTGGAGGCAGCCCCTTGGTCCATTGGGCCAGCAGCTTGTGGGGATTCAGGGTAAGAGTCCAAATCCTACTCTTGAGCCCAGGTTTCCAGGGGGAAAGAATTGTCAATCCTGACAGATATTGAGTATAGTATGTACATTAATAATTTTTATTGATAGAAAGACAAGATCCTTAGCTTCATTTTGATAGCTTACAGTATGAAAATTATTTCTTTTTCATTGAGTTATTACTGTTTTAAATATAAAATTGGTAATGAGCTTTTTTAAATTTAACTGTGTTATGCTATGGTTGGATAGCATATGTATTAGAAAACATCCTAATCTCTAAAATAATAACCCTCAATTTTAATTAAACTCAGTTAAAAAATTTGGGATCTACTATTTTATTGCCATAATTAGTTGGGGTAGCAGTAAAGGGGTTAAACCATTTGAATCAGACTATAAATGCAATGCATGAGATCTATTCAACTATCACAAATTTTGCTGGACCTAACCAGAAGGGTTGGGACGGGCACCAAAATTGACACAATTGGGTTTGTGACCAAGCTTTGCCTGTCATGATTGGTTTTGTGGTTTTGACAGTTGGGCAAAATTCATTTGTGACCAAGCACAATCTCATGTGGCTTTGTGTTGAGTCCAATAATAAGTAGGGCTGTGTTAGCCCAGAAAAGGGACAATTACGACATTTGCCGTAATTGCCCTGTTTGCCCTTCCCCGTCTACTTCTTTCGGATTTCCCTACACTGGGGGAATCCAAAATTTCATAAAAAAAGAAGGCCTTCTGAGGCCTTCTGTTTTCCGGACGGGCCAGAAAAATAATAAATATTCAAAATAAAAGACTATTTTTTAAACTAATTAAATTTCAAATTTCAAATTTTTAAAATGAGAAGGATAAAAAATATAATTTTTTATTCTTAAAAAAAATCTGGAAGTTGAACTTCCGGATTTACTCTTAAATGAAACGATTTCAAGAGAATCTTCTCAAAGAAGATTCTCTTGAAATCATTCTGGATTTTGGACGGGTGGCTTCTTTTTAGAAAAGAAGCCACCCGTCCAAAATCTGACGCAGCCCTAATCATAAGTATGCAAGCTATTTCTTTCAATTGAAATATATATATTGATTGCTGTTTTACTATAATTATCTAAATTAAACTGTGATATAATCAAAGCTATCATTGTGAGATAATGACAGATAAAGCTTTAATAAATTTGTGTTAAAAAATATGATCCAAGAACTGAACCTGCTATAATCTTACATCCTGTACCTTGCACAAAATGAAATCATCTGTTTCATGTTTGAAAACCGCCTTCCCTTTATATTTTGTGATCTACACAAAATGAAAGCATCTGTTTCATATTTGAAAACCACCTTCCTTTTATATTTTGTGATCTACACAGTGGAGTGAGGCACAAATTATGAACTACTCCAACAGTTGCAGCACAAATCCCTCCAGATTGTTTTGTGACCCAATCCAAAACATAAAAAATGATTTTGTGAAACTGTGTTTACACAATTGCTGTTCCCGACCCTACCCTACTAACCAGCCAACCATTTTAGACGGTAGTTTTTAATTTCTACGTAAGCACTTGAATCTTTTTCTCAATCGTCACCTGGCGAGAATGATCCACCGAATCCTGCTCGAATCATGAGTAGATCACGAGCAGATCATATGGCGCTAGATTTATTCCACGGTGGATGAAAAGCTTTGATAAGATTTGAAATCCGCTTGTAGGGCTAGTGTATATGTGATTAAGTGGAAGGTTAGATTAACAGAGGACCAAAGTTGTAAAAGTTTATTTGGTTTCAAGAAGAATTTAAAAGTTTTCTTCGTAGCTTGGGGCAAGGAAGCTGTCACATGCTCCATTGGGTAAGGCGACATAGAACTTGAGATCAAGATCACGATCAAAATCCAGCTTGGATTCAACTTCCAGGGACTCCTTCACTTTAACGACGAAGAGGACATCGACTTGTTCCATTGTGATCCAGATAGAGCCTGCAGTGTTCAAGGTAAGGGCAGTTCCATTGCAGTCGCCCTGGGGTCGAAAGTACTGGTTGTAGAAATCCTCCATTGAAAGGTCTGCGAATTCGGCAAGGCTGATCATCTTCCCCTCACGTGGCAAGGTGGTTGCATTGTAGTCGCAAGTGGTCCATTTGCATGGAGATGGGAAATAGTTGCCTTGGTACTTGATAAGAAAGTACCGGTCAACATATTCAAAGCAATGCTTGAAGCGTCCTTCGGTTACACAGTGTTTCTTCTGCTTCATGGGCTCATCATAAGCATGGGATGCGTCAAAGGAACCCTGCCCAGTCCAAACCGATCGCTTCAGGAGGTGGTACTTTTTGCCCCCAGAAGTTTCTTTGAAGTTGATGGGGAATTCAATTGCGTCGCCAGTAGGAAGGCCCATAAACTGGCGTATACTATCTCTAAAGCTACTGTCACCAATAGAAAGTCCTACCAAACAGGTGAAAACGATATTCAAAGGCTGCATCTTGACCCTTTTGCTCTGTAACACCCATATATATCACTTGGTGGCTTTGAAATGTGACATATGTTCCATCTTAAGACTAAGTCAAGAATGACATCTTCATTTAGTCTTACACGATCCCAACTCGCGATAAACCTATTTTGGATTGAAAGAAAACCAATCTCAGGCATCCCATCAACTTATAATCATTTTAAATAAATTTATACATAAAATTAGTAGCCTCTAGTTTCAGTAGATAAAAAATTACATGCCTACAAGTTCAATTCCCTTGATCAATACTAAAGAGTCTGCTTAATAAAATTTACAAGCCCTTTTATATTTTAAATGCAGATTATGAGCACTTAACATTATATCGCCCAAAAAATGGCTGAGATTGATTTTAATAGTTTGCCCAGATTATTCGCTCGTATTCTATGAAAATATATAATTTATCATACTTAGATGATTTTAGGGTAGTCCCTACTTGAAAATATGGTGCAAACAAACCTACAGATGTCGACGAGCTAAACGTTAGATTTTTAAATGATTATTTAAATTCAAATGCTAATAATTACATGCAGAGTTTAAAACATTTGATTTAATTCTGTAAAAAAATAGGATCATCCAATGAAAATTACTCAGAACAGAAAATATATTTCAAACCCAGCTTATAATTTTTAAAAGCTAGGATCCAAGAATAGTTTCTATTTTTAACCCCTTTATCGCACCAAAAATATCTTGGCAAGTTCTGTACTAATATTTTTAACAATTTCTTAATTTTTCACACTCATTGCTTTTTTAGGCAAGATAAATTCAAATTAAAAGCATCTGCAGTATTTTTCAAAGCTATGGCATTAAGCAAAAAAACTCATCTGCAAGAAAAATAAACTCAGATGCAAACAATCAAAATCAAAACCAACTAAAGCTACTTCTATAAATATCCTTTTTTAAAAAACCATTAATATTCTTACTAGCAAAATTTAACTTAAGTAGCTACTAAAGGGGTACATTTTTAAAATGAAGCCTGTTAAATGTAAAAAATTGAAAATATTGATTAAAGATTTTATTGACAAATACAAGGTTTTTGATTTTTATTTGTAAATTCAAAAAAGGTATATATGAAGAAAATTGTAGTTGGATCAAAATAGGCTGGAAATCTGTTGCAGGGAAATCAATTGGCTGAATGTCTTTTTATCACAAAATTTTATCCCTAAAATAGCTTAATGAAATTTTATCTGATCTTCATATTCATCTTTCTACAAATCCCTTATTATTTAAAAGAGGGGTGTAGTCAATTTGATTCACATCATAGGATACCCCATGTAGCTGTATCGCTTTAGGCTGAATGCTTGGGCCACATATTGTTGCAACATGCCTTCCTGATAATATATTTGTTCAGGGATTGAATTTTCTGGGTACCAGAAATAGGCAACCATCAATATTGAAACTTACATTGATACATATAACCAAATAAAATCATTCTCACTCATCTAAAAGAGCTAGTGTAAGTCAAATCAAAGCCACAAGTATGTAGTCTAACACATTTCAAAAGTTTCACACCTGAGCTTCTCCCCTTAAAGGTATAATATTTTTTATTTAAATAAATAACATATCTTTCTCCAAAACACCTTATCCCCTATTTTTAAACTGTTTCAGGAAGCCCGTTTAAAGCCATGTTTAAACAAGATTCTTCCAATAAAAGCTCACTATTGCAGACTAAACCAATGAGTTTTTTGCCTAGGGAAGCTTTGAAATCTTACACAGCAAAGATAAAAGTAAAACTTCTAGCCCCACAAAAGTTCAACAGAAAAATGAGGTTCTTAAAAGCTTTGGTCCGTTGATATAATAGCAGGTTGCACCAGGGGCATCAACCTGCACATAACAGCCTATAGATAGTTCATAAAGGAAATTTCCCACTATTTAGCTTTTCTAATGGGCTATAAGACACCATCATTGTTATCTATGACTGTGGGATCTTAAGGTGCCAAACTCACCCTTTTTGCTTCAGAGATATATCTTTATTTCTGAAGAAACCTTCTTTATGCTGATAGTACAAAATTGTGAATTAATGCAGAGATTAGATAACAGAATAAACCATATGGCACACCTTGAACCAGTGGTGGACCATTTTAATATCCACAGGAAAGATCACATAAAATTAGGGAAGGGACAGAAACAGCAATTGTGCAAACACAGTGTCACAAAACCATTTTTTTGGATGTTTTGAATTGGTTCACAAAACAATCCTTGTGATTTTGTGTCACAACTTTTGGAGTAGGTCACAATTTGTGCCTCACTCCATTATTTAGATCACAAAATATAAAAGGAATGTGGTTTTCATGGATGAAACATATGATTTCATTTTGTGAAGGGGCACAGGATGTAAAATTAAAGGAAGTTCTGTTGTGGGACTTTATTTTTTAAATTAAATTTATTAAAGATTTACCTGCCATTACCTCACAATGATATATTTGATCATACCACAGTTTGCTTTAGATAATTATATTAAAATAACAAATAAAAATTTATATTTATTTTCTTCAATTGAAAGAAATAGCTTGCATACTTATGATTGGACACAACACAAAACCACATGAGATTGTGCTTAGTCACATCACAATTCATGTAGATTTGTTTTGTGACTTTGGAGCAGGGCACAAAATGTGGCAGTTGCATTTGTGAACTGCCCCTAAAAACACAAAGAAATATGCATCAATTTTGATGTGACATGAAGGTCACAAAATGATTTGTGCCCAACTGTCAAAGCCACAAAACCAATTGTGAAGATTTTGGTGCCCGTCTAACCCTACATAGAATGCCATACTTAGCCATTTTGGAATATATCTTATGGGATTTGGATAGCGGTTAGACACTTAATCCATGACAGTTTCATCAGCTCCAAGAGTAACATTATATTAGCTGATAGCCTGGATTTAAAGATTTGTCCTTTTTTAAAGCTAACAACTAAAAGCAACTGCATATAATTAATATGTCAATTTTTAAACTCGGTTTATTTTATTGAGAGGATAGAGGAGAGGAGCTATTTGGGGGAATAAATTTAAGGTTAATTTGATTTCAGGCACTATATATGTGGCATATAAATAATACTGTTATATAATACATACAAGAGGATGAGAGCTATAGATTAACTATATCAAATTAGATTAAATAGGAGCATAGCCTAGATTGCGTAGTAACCAGGATGCAAAAAACCAACCATACTCAGGTCAATATATGCACACTAAGATGTATGAAAATAGAGCATATATTATAAAGGAATACATTTAGCTACTCCTTAACATGACCTCTAGATCTCATAATAATTAGGCACAGAATAGGCAGATTGAGAGTCTAGAATCATCTGGGCCCGCCTTTGCCATATAGGTAACTATGAAAAAGTTGAACCTAGCAATGTTTCCTCCTTTATTGATCAATTTTGACCACACATCTTATTCAAAGAAGCAACAGATATCAAAAAGCTTTGGTATAATAATATCCACAGCTTAGCCAGGTAAATCATGCCAAACACACCCATGATTGATACCAAGTAGCATACTGATATAGTTGTGCCATCCTACCTGCCCATGTGCACAGCAGTGTTATCCAGATTGTTGATCCATTGCATCCATTCATGAATTCCATTGCCCATATGACATTAGATCTACAGTAATCATTCTTTCTGTCATGTATAAAGGCATCTTAGTCAGCATTGTTTGCCCCAAGAAAACCCAACAGAAAGGAGCCGCCAGCAAGAAAGTGCCAATGAAGACTTACTCTGACCTGAATCAAGAAATTGACAGGAAGTGTGTGGTTGTCAGGAATCCATCCAGTGGTGGGTTCTGGAGAACTGGCAGGCAGGTGGCCTGCGGGTCAAGAGGGAAGGACCCACCACAGGATAGGGGCCAACTTTACAATATATGAGAAGGATTTTCCAAGAATAGCCCAAGGACTCCTGGAGGGCACCATAGAATTGATTAGGCACATAGGGGTGATGTACAGGACACCAAATATCTGATTTGAAGTGGATTCTCTGGGTGCTGCTGGTTCTTGCAGACGGTTAGATTGCAAGGTTAATGTGTGAGTTATGGGTACTAGGTACGCAGGCAGGTGGTTATAATTGTTGCAAAATAGCAAGAGCTGAATGGTGATTCACTTTCCTTCATAACCAATGATCTTGGTTTCTCTAGTTTGGGCTTCTGGGTCATATAAGAGGATCTCTTCAAGGGTAAACTCAGTGTAGTCTGGGTTTAGAAGATACTCAGTGAAATGAACAGAGCTCTACAGGACTTCAGGAGGATGGTATAACTTGGGTGGCTGGTCTGAAGCTTTTTGGGAATAGTTGACTGCAGAGGCAGGACCCAAGAGATCAAACTGTATATGATAAAGTGCTAAAATAAGATAATGTATAACCTGTGTGAACCAAAGATTCATAACACTTTATTGTAAAGATAGTGATGAGCATCTTCCCGCATCTCCAGGGTATAAGTATGCTCATTGAACTTGGGAAAGCTTTTGCAATTTCTTGTGGGTCAAGGAGTGGCACTTACCAGGGTATAATACCCAAGTATTGAGGGTAAAGCTTTAGTAACATAAGATGACAGGTTAGGTGGCTAGAAGCCAATCAAGGCGTAGACAATTGGATATAGGTTCATTGCTTTACTGAAAGGCTTTGGCAAGAATGTTGCATTGTCTAAGGCTGACAGCAAGGTGCAGTAGCGTAACTGCAGGGACCATGTAATTAGCCAAGTTGGAAGTTGGGCAAGATGACACCAGAGGTGTCCATGGATCCAAATCCATTGAGTTGAGTTTTATTGGCTCATAGTATGATATCCCTTTGGGTCCTTGTGGTTCAGGTCCAAACTGAGCATAGGCTGGCTGGTTGCCTCCTATCCCAAGGTAAGCTGGCAAGACAGCTGTGAAAATGATATAATTCATCTTATGACTTGGGGAGTGGTGATGGGTTTAGTGAGGTTACTTGCTTAGTCTAGGTAGAGGATTGATTAATGTGATAATATTGAGGAGGATATTCACTCAATGATAGCACATCCTATTATTGAAGGGGTTGTCTTTATTTATACTAGTGGACCTTCAAGGCATGATTATTGGAAGGCATGGTAGTGGGGAACCAAGAGTCTGATTTGCATCTGTTATTCCCTTTTCTGGATTGGCTTGGGTGGCTGGCAATTGAGAAGGCTTGGCTGGATCTCAATTTTCATTGGCATAGTGCAAGTTGGGCCTTATTAATGCATTGGAATCCATTTACTTAATTTGATGCATGATTTTCATTGTTGGAGAGCCTATCAGTCCATTCTCCATTTGGTAGGCTCCCAACTTGGGCAGCAGTTCCTCTCAAGTTTGGCTTTGGGGAAATTACCTTTCCTGATTTCCTGATTTGGCTATTTCCCAAAAGAGGGGATGAGGACTGGCCTGCTGGCATGAGAGGGCAAAGGATTTCAGGTGGCTGGCAGATGTCAGGCTGTCTCATGGGTGCCTGGTTTGCAGATGGTGTCGTAATATGGTTAGTGAAAACTAGCCATTACTGACATCAATACACCTCCTATTAATTAGGCTTGAGCTCAAAGTTCCAAGTAGATGTGTAGAACAGATGAGCTACTAGTCCAGTTGATCAACAGATCATAGTCTTAAGGGACATTTAGCCCATCAAACAATCATACCAATTGGTGGTCTGAATGCTAATATGATCTTATATCAAAGCCAGATCAGAGCATCAGCAGCTTAAGATAATTCCAATTCCCCTATAGAACTCTTCCCTTGTTATAATAAATAAAAGATCAAATTTACACAATATTCCTATACTCATACTAGGATAGTCTTTTATTAAGAGCTTAGTTTAGAGTAAAGTATAATTGTTGTAATCCAAGTTAAGCAAATAACACACACTATAGTCTATGTTACAGCATTTGGTGCTCACTCAGTGTTGGGAATTTTCACCAAGCAATGATGCTAATTATGACAGAGCTTGCAGATATGAATTGCAGCTACCAAATTACATAAATTGATAGTATAAACTATATGCATATTGGATTAGCAGTAGTCTGCTGACCTGAGCCTTAAACTAGCCAATAATAAGCGCCGCCAAAGCAATTAAATAATACATGATTTGCCACTGCGGCACTTTAAAAATATACAAGCGCTGTGGATCCTCCTAGTAATTGGATTAGGCGCCAAAGCGCCAAACTACTTTTACGTCAAGCGCCACCACACCAACTGAAACTTATTGCAAGCGCTGCGGCGCCACCTGGCAAATATTGCAGGCGCCAAAGCGCCACCCTACTTTTATATCAAGCGCCAAGGCGCTGGGTTTGATTCCCCATAATCTCAGATTTCCTAATTTGACTGTATTTCTAAGCAGTTAATGTGGGGACAAAAATTAAGCAGGATGAATGGCCCCAAAATATACCAAACCCCCACGCCAGCAAGGATCACCTGTGCTGGGTAAAGCAATTAAATCTCATTGGTTGGCGTGTTCAAAATGGCCAAACCTAGATTACTAACTATCCAAAATAAGAGTGTGTTGGAATGTCCTAGAAGATATTGCCAACAGCTCAGGAAGATGCTCCCCAAGAGGGTATAAATACTTTTCCCCTAATAATAATAAAATAATTTTTGACTTATTAAAAGTGCTTCTGCGTGATCAGAAGCCAAGCCTCAAAAGTAATTATTGATTCCTCTTCCTAAATGTTCTTCTGCCACAATACTAATCATATCCTAACATATGACAGTATTCAAGCTGGGTACTCCGCGCCCTATTACAGAAATGAGTTGCTCCCATACGCCTAGCGCAACAAATGGTGTTCACTACAGGGGGCCCATGTAATTGCCTGTGGAAGCGGACAGTGCATCCCCCTCTCCTCTTCTCACTGGGTTCCATGAGCACTATGATGGCGCCCCCATGAAAACTAGTGATATTGAAAGGGATTGCTGGTTCTGTCAGGAAGAAGAAATCATTGACATGAACAAACTACCAATAATCCCAGATAGCAAGTGTGCCAAACTGCCAATTGCTTCACTTGATTGACCTATAGAAGTAGAGCAGGCTACTATTATTGATGTGGCCTCAAATTTAATCACCAGTTACCAACTGGCTCATGAACCTACCAGTGTGGATTCTCGCTTTTCCATTGCCACCCTGACGCCCAAAAGCTGTTGGCGTCCTTCTGGAGCTTCCTCAACTCAGAAGCGGGAAGCCTAGATTGACTTCCTAATGTCAAACGGGTCAGAAATTGCATCCAGAACTTTGTTCACCCTGCAATTCACCACCTGCTAGGCATCCAGGACCACCACCATATGGAAGTAAAAGACTTGATGGCCTACTCCAACCATCAACAAGAATACCAGGCAGCCTTGGTCTATTGTCTGGACCTCAGCTTTGCTGAAGTTCAGAACTACTCCCACCAGAATCAAACCCAATATACACAGACCTCACAGCACCTCAACACTCTCTTAGAGCAGCTAAATACTCAGCTGCTTACATTGTGGGCAAGATAATGGACTTGAGAGGAGCTTTGTAAACCTGGTGTCAAGATGTAACTTGCCATATTCTGGCAGTGGAACATTATGTGGAGGATGCTGCCTGTTGAGGAGCAGCCCATCTGGAGGAAACAGGCTGCTGCACGTCTGAACTGGCAGATACATGCTCCAAGCTGGAGGCACTAAAAAAGGAATTCAATGACTTCTCACAGACCAACCAGTCAGAACTCAATAGACTTAAAGACCTTGCCCATGCTGCAGAGGCCAAGATTGTTGAATTAAAGGACAACTTTGTGAAATATGAGACCACTTACAAATGACATTGAAAAAGAAATTGGCCACGTTCTGCAAAGAGACTGAGGAGGCACTACTCCTGGCCAGCCAGACCCCTGCAGCCCAAAGCACCACTACAGTTGTCCCTGAGATGGATGAGATTTGACGCCAACTTGACAGCCTGACCATCTCAAATAACGACAACTTCCAAGAGCTTAACAAAGTGAACGAGAGACACAAACAACAACAGGCAGCCCTCTAAACCAAGATTTGTGACCTACACAACACTTTACAGGAAGTCAATGGGAATGCTACCACACAGGAGTTCACTTTAGAAGAATATAGAGAAGGGATGGTGCGTTGTGGTACTCTTATTGATTGCCTCCACAGAGCCATGAGAGAATTGGAAGCCCAACTGGCTGAAGTCAGATCAGAGGTCCAGGAAGGAAGATGCCGTTGTAGTCAGGCGCAATTCTCTGCCTTGTGTGTGCCTCATGACAGATCTGGGAAGAGCGCTACTCTACATCAACCAACTAGCTCTGCCTACAAAGATGATGCCATCTCATCCTCCTCAGGAAGACAAAGCCTGCCACCTGTGTTTGTGGTCCCTCCTACCCCAGAAGAAACTCCTTGCCCTAACTGCTCAGAGTCTTCTGCAGGAGCATCATGACAGAACTTCTTTGCGCTTACCCAACAAGACACCTATCCTCCTCCAAGACACCAGAACACAGATGAAAATGCGCCCAGGTTCAAACCCATGAACCTCCCCATGTTTGACCCAAAGGGGAACGTCCATACATTCATCATACTCTTCAAAATGTTGATGTATGGGGCTAACAATCAAGAAAAAGCAACCACACTTCTGAACTAGCTTGATGCTGCTAGCACTGACATCATCATCCCTCACATGCTGCAGAATGACTGGTCCTACGCCGCGGCTAAACAAGCTTTGTTGTATGAATTTGGAAGTATAGCCAGGGTTACAGAACAAAAGAATGAGTTCCTGATGATTCAATTCCAAAAGGACAAATCATAGCTGAATTTGCAGATTGATTCTACTTTGAGGCACAGGTTCTTACTGGCTCTGGATCTCTTACAGTGCATGATGTATACATAGCCCTGCGCTCTGCTGTTAAACCTTACAAGGTGTTGTATTGTACCTTGATGCCGGCGTTCCAAGACAACTGTTCTATTGATGGCATGGTGCAATACCTCCGTCAGTGTGGGGATACCTTTGGGCCCCCAATGCCTTGGTTAAGCCTAGACACTTACCAACTCCTCCTGCCTGTACAGAAGGGATTAGACACTTTTCCCCTAAGGCCAACATGTCCAAGGTTACTTGCCATTGCTGTAATTGCAAGGGGCACTACGCTAACTCCTGCACTTCTAAAACAGGCATTCACGTACCGCTACCCTAGGAAATTACTACCCAGGGAAAAGACCAAGTGGAGTAGAGATGGGACTCTCTCACTCCACTATGAACAACCTCACTAATATCCCCACCATTCTGCCTGACTGCCTACTGCAAGCTCCAGAAGGGCTGGTAGCACCACCCTACGGTGCTGACCACTCCCCAGATAAGGTGGAGTTATTTGTCCTGGACGTTGGCTACTCAGGCAATTCCCTACACCGCGTCATTGATGAGGACATCCATGTAGTGCAAACATGCAGTCAACCAAAGGCCAAAGGCGAAGCCCAAGTGGTTGTTTATAAGCCCTACACCCACCAGTTGCTAGAAAAAGCCCCCAATGAAGGTCCTGGCCCTTCCACTGACATCTTGCGTTTGAAAGGGGTAAACGTTGCCATACCCATGGACACCATGAAAGCTCACCACCCCAAGCTGTGTGGTAGCATTCTTGCGTTTCTGTCCATGGCAGATGATCTTGACATACACTTAGTAAACAAAATAAGTTCCTCCTACTCTGAATGTACTTATGCAGATATATTTGTGAACAAAATCAAAGTACAAGCCATCATTGGTACAGGTGCCCTTATTAATATTGTCTCCACACGTCTGGTAAAACGCCTGGGACTAGCTCCAGACATTGACCATTGGAAGTAATATGGTACTGCTGGACTGACGGTTACCACTGCACAAGGGGCATACAGTGCCTTACCTTTGTGTTTTGGCTTTCTTTTAGTATTGGCTCCTGCCATTGCCTTACCAAATGATAACTATGATATCCTGATTGGTACCTTGTTCATGAGGCAATACGGGGTCAGGACTGATCTGGCTGCTGAAACCTTTGAAATCTTAGGCCAGAACATCCTACTGTATTACTGTTGCAACAAGAATACCAGCACCCACAAGATCATGCCTAGTATCAATCTGGCATATAAGAACGAAGTGGTACCCATCCAGTACCAGAAGCTGAGCTGTAAGGTCAGACATCTACCTAACTAACTGGAGGAATACAAAGGGCGCTGCTTTGTGCAGATCTGCCTATTGAGATCCCGGCTGGCCACCAAGTACTGGCTGAGACTGGCTTGGATATTGATGTCCCCCAAGGGCTGTATGGTGAGCTGCAATCACCCTGCAACCGTTCCCACCTTGAACCCCTAGTGGCCCCAGGCCTCATCCTGCCAGGGCATGGTGTTGTTAAAGTGCTCTTGGAAAATCTCACCCAAAGCCCAATTAGAGTCCAAAGACACCAGGTAGTAGCCTACCTACACCTTATACCGGTGGAAGAAGTTACTGGGATACACAACTTTGGTACCCTGGAGGAGTTTGGGTTAGGCTCCTCTGACAGTCAGCCACCCCTAGTTGGTGCTGTAATACCCAGGGAAAAGTTGGCTGGGTTATCCATGGAACAACAGGACACAGCCATGGCCCTCTTTGAGAAATATAAGTCCATATTTGCAGAGGACAACTTTGATCTGGGATGTGCCAAGAACACTCTTCACTACATCAACACAGGGGACAAACAGCCCATCTGGCTCCACCCTATCAGATGCTCACGTGCAGCTGACGCCACCATGGATGAAGAGATTGAGAAGCTGGTACAGTTGGGATTGTTGATACCATCCAAGAGCCCTTGGTCATCTCCAGTACTGATAGTGAAAAAGAAGGACAGGACCAACCGTGTTGTGATTGACTACCAGAAATTGAACAATATAATAAAGAAGGATTCTTACCCGCTTCCGCGCATTGATGACATTCTTGATTGCCTGGGTGGCGCAAAATTCTTCTCTGCTATGGACCTAATATCAGGATACTGGAAGATCAAACTCCCACCTGAAGAACAGGAGAAGTGCATAATCATTATCAGCCAAGGGCTGTGCCAACCTATCCACATGCCTCAAGGACTGTGCAATGCACCAGCCACGTTTCAACGGGCTATGGACAACATGCTTCACAACCTTAAGTTGAGTTGTGTACTGGTTTACCTGGATAACATCAATGTGTTTTCTTGCACATTCACTGAACACTTGGAGCACTTGGAAGAAGTCTTTTGTTGCCTCACGACAGCCAACCTGAAGATTAAGCCTCAGAAATGTGACTTTTTCAAGGATCAGCTTGAGTATCTTGGATTCATAGTGGATGCACACGGACTTCGCCCTCAGCCTGCCAAGATTGAGGCTATCAAAAAGATGAAGGTCCCTGCCAACAAGCGCAATGTACAAGTATTCCTTGGTATGATTGTATACTACTGTTGCTTTGTAAAGGACTTCTCCAGGAAGGGGGAGGACCTCTTCCATCTCTTGAAGAGTGACGTTCAATTTGAATGGACACTGGCATGTCAGAAGGCGTTTGACATACTCCGCCTTAGCCTCATGGATCAACCCATCCTTTGATACCCCAACTTCAGTCAAGAATTCATTATATACACAGATGCTTCCTTGACTGCTATCAGCAGCGTACTACCACAAATTGACGCAGAAGGCAAGGAACACCCTGTTGCCTATTGTAGCCGTATTCTCAATATCCATGAGCGCAATTACACGGTAACAGAACGTGAATGTTTGGCAGTGATATATGCATATAAACAATTTCAAGTATACTTACATGGGGTACACTTCAAAGTAATCACAGACCATGCATCACTACATTGGCTACAAAACCTAAAGGAACCAGAAGGATGCTTGGCGCAATGGGCACTTAAACTTCAAGAATATGGCTTCAAGATCTCCCATTGAGCAAGGGCTAAACATCAGAACGCAGATAATTTATTGCAACTTCCCACAGTAGCCCACCTAGCAGACATCTCAGATCTTTTATATGACAAAATGCTGAGCAGCCAATTCAAAAACAAGCCACCAGAGGTTCAGAGGATCCTATGACACCTTCTAGAGAACCCCAAGATCAAGAATGATAGAATTTTTAAGAAGACAACTGAAGGGATAAGAGTGATGCCCTGACCCTCAGAACAAACCAACCTTATTGTATGTGCCCACAAGGCGGTAGGTCATGGGGCTTTCCACAAGACACTGACCCAACTTAAAACAGCATATTTTTAGGAAGCAATGGTGTTTGATGTACACAAGACGCTCAGCTACTGTAAGGAATGTCAAGGAGAGATACCATTCAAGAAGATGACAACCTATCAACTGGCGTGCCCTAACTTTGCCTGGCACACCATATCTATTGACGTAGTTGGACCATTACCTGTTAGCAACTACCGTACAAAGTACATAATAATTACCATCAACCACTTGAAAAAGTGGGTAGAGACTAAGGCAGTAAGGGACCTGGGGGCAGGCACCACTGCTAAGTTTGTCTTAGAGAACATTATACTAAGGCATAGCTGTCCTCAAGTCATACTCACTGACAATGAAACAAACTTCTTGTCCCATGTGTTAACCAAACTGAATGAGCTCATGGGTATCAGAAGTGTATTCTCCACGCCATATCACCCTGAGTCAATTGGATGGTTGAGATAGCAAACAGTCCCTTATAAGTATCCTGCAGAAGCTGGCAGTTGATAGAGCAGCAGAGTGGAACACGTTTTTGCCTGCAGCCACGTTTGCTTACAATATTGCTGTACACTCAGAACAGGGAAGTTGCCATTCCAACTACTTTATGAAAGACACCCCACGCTACCTCCTATCTTGTACTCATGCATAGGAAAACAAGGGCTCCAATCTCTGCACATGTACCAGGAACATCTAGCTTGCACTCTCATACAGCTGTAGTCAGAGGCATATTCTAACTCACTGGCTAAGAAGATAAGAGACAAAGAAAGGGACAACAAGAAAAAGTTTAACCTGCCCAAATTTGCCGTAGGAGACTGGGTGCTATTTCACAATACACATGGCAATGGCTGCGCTCACAATTTGGCAGCCATCTGGATAGGACCTTTTGAGATCATTAACAAGACGTCCACAGATGCCTATACTATTAAGGATGTGAAGGATGGACGCCTAGTTAACCAAGTACACGCCAAATTTTTGAGAAAGTTTAACAGGAAAGACTGAAATAAAATGAATAAAAAAAGAAAAAAAGAAAACAATTAAAAAATATAGATATATATAAAAATAAAACAATATCATATATAAGGTAAACATAAATAATAAGGAAAAATAAATAATAAAAAAGATTACAAGAATACCATAAAAGAAAAGATTAAAATCAGGTTGACTAAAACAAAAAATTAAATAAAAACAATCAGAACTAAAGAAGATAAAAAATACTAACCAAACCTTTATATTAAATAAAAAGATAAAACTAAAATAAAAAATAATAAAGAGGAAGAGAAAAATTAAAACACTAATACATAACACAAAAGTAAAGCACTGTCAATCATTGTAGGCAGTTTATTCATCACAAGTACTGCAAGAGGGGTCCAAGCAACAAAGATGCTTGGTGGGACGCTAGATACTTATCACTGGGCATTTGTGGGCAGGGAAAAGGTAGCAGTCATCATCAAGGCGCTGACGCACATGCGCCAAGATCATCAACATCTGAGCCAAAGCCAACTGTGAGTTCTGCAGCATAGAGGTCCATTTGCAGAGTGGGAGGCAGAGCTGGCTCACAGGCACAAGGCAACCCCAACCGCCACAAGCAGAAAACACAGCCCCAATTAACAGGCAGTCCATCAGGGCGTCCTCTATGTAGGAGTAGGCCAGCGGCAACGGAACCTGGAGCTGATAAGCCAGAGCACAATAGTGCTCCAGGCAACAACCAGCGTACCCTGGCTGGCCAGGCTGGTAGCTTTTGGGGGCGTACCACATGAAGTGGCAGCCAAGGGAATATAGAGACTGGCGTTGCCAGTACTCACCGCTGAGAGGAACACCTTTAAGGTAGCCAAGAAGCGCTGACTGGTGTTGGCCTGGACAGGAAGGTCCAGGGTTTGATGAAATGCCAGGTCAGCGGCAAGCTCAAGGGACCAAATCTGAGCCAACTCATCTATATACTTGTTACAGATGTCAATAGTATTGCGTTCTGGGCAGAGATCTGACCAAGCGCCAAGGAAGCAGACTGCAGGCCAAGGCACACCTCAGCAGTCAAACAGGAGGCATAATACAGGCCATGGTAGAGCCCAGCAGCACAGATAGGAGACATAGTGTCCTCATTAGAGTGCATGGCTTGCACAAAGCTGAACATAGTCTCCTCAAGGTGACAAACTCCAAACTTGCTTAACAGATTAGTGTAGTCCATGGGGACCTTGTCTGAGTTGCGCCAAGCGCAAAGCATTGACAAGAGGGTGGCTGGAGGCTCACCAGAGAAAGGCAAGCACTGCATGAATGGGCGCAAAGCACCAGAAGGATCACCAACAAGAAGCGTGCTGGGGATGGGAGGAGGCTTGTCAAACATGGAATCCTCCTCAAAGAGGTCACCAGCATCAGAACTGGGAGCAGAATTAGGAGTAGAGCCAGCCATGGTGGTGACACAGGCTTGTTTGCGGAATTGTTCCTTGCTGGAGTGAAGACGGTTGAGAAAGGCAATCCTCACAGAGCAAGGCATCTTACAGAAGGCATTACGCTCTGCCTCCCTCACGGTGGCCATCATAGTGTTGTATGCTTAGTGCATGCTTTGGCAGTTGTTGATATTGCTGGTTGAGTCATCAGGGAAAGAAAGGAAGTAATGCTTGGTCAAGTGGGGGAATATGCTGGAAATTTTGACCAAGCAATGATGCTAATTATGATGGAGCTTGTAGATATGAATTGCAGTTACCAAATTACATAAATTGGTAGTATAAACTATATGCATATTGAATTAGCAGTAGTCTGCTGACCTGAGCCTTAAACTAGCCAATGATAAGCACCACTGCAGCAATTAAATAATACATTATTTTCTGTTGCGGCACTTTAAAAATACACAAGCGCCGCGCTGCCGCCTAGTAATTGGATTAGGCGCCAAAGCGCCAAACTACTTTTATGTCAAGCTCCAACTGAAAATTATTGTAAGCGCCGCGGCACTGCCTGAAAAATATTGCAGGCGCCAAAGTGCTGCCCTACTTTTATATCAAGCGCCAAGGCGCTGGGTTTGATTTCCCATAATCTCAGATTTCCTAATTTGACTGTATTTCTAAGCAGTTAATGTGGGGACAAAAATTAAGCAGGATGAATGGCCCCAAAATATACCAAACCCCCACGCCAGCAAGGATCACCTGTGCTGGGCAAAGCAATTAAATCTCATTGGTTGGCGTGTTCAAAACAGCCAAACCTAGATCACTAATTATCCAAAATAAGAGAGTGTTGAATGTCCTAGAAGATATTGCCAACAGCTCAGGAAGACGCTCCCCAAGAGGGTATAAATACTTTTCCCCTAATAATAATAAAATACTTTTTGACTTATTAAAAGTGCTTCTGCGTGATCAGAAGCCAAGCCCCCAAAGTAATTATTGATTCCTCTTCCTATACGTTCTTATGCCACAATACTAATCATATCCTCACATATGACAGTATTCAAGCTGAGTACTCCACGCCCTATTACAGAAATGAGTTGCCCCCATACTCCCAGTGCAACACTCAGCATGCAACAGCCCAATGGTACTTGTTGCCCTACTGGGGACTTGTCTTTTGGCCAGGGAGGGAATGGAGATGACTTTCCATGATTTCCTCTGCCACTTGCAGGACCACCCTGATGGGCTCTTTACAGAGATTAATCACCTTGCTGGTACAAGGGATAGTCTACCTAGCAAATTTGTTGCTTTTGGTCAATTTATAGCTGACATGCAGCATCCCTGCCAAATAGAGGACCACTCTGCTTTACACCTGACTGTCTCAGTATCACTCAAAGTGGATGGGAATGCAGAGACTACCCAGCAGCAGGTGGAACAGACTATTATCAGCATAGACTGTGGTACTTACCAAAACGGGGAAGCCCACAAGAAGTTGGCAGTATTGCCATCTTATGGCATAACTGCCAAAGAGAAATTCATGAACTTCAGTGGGATCACTCCTAACCAGATTTGGTTGCAGATGAAGACAATTGAAAAAGCAAAGGAGTACATACATATCTTTGCGCATCCAGCAATTTTCCACAACCGTATTCATTCAGGGTATCAACTCTCTCTCATATCACAACAGGGGAATTTGATCAATAACTAACAGGCTTTTCTTTGACGTATTTACAATGAGCTTGTAAATTCTATGTCCAACATCAGTCATCAAATTCATAGTTTGGCTATTCACCAGAACTACACTGTTACTTGGTTTGCACAGCTTGAGGAACACCTGACCAATTACATGGCCATAATGCTTGGGACTATGCTAGAGCTTAAAGGGGTGGACAACAATTGGCTTTTCACGGTAACTCACCACGTCAAGAGAGTAGAAGATACCTTTGGTTATCTATGAAGTGAGGTCAAGTTGCTCTGCCGTTCTGTGAGAATGATTGAGGATGGGCCTACTATAGAGCCTAACAAGGAAGCCACTGCCATTTTCCAGAGAGACATGGAGGAGGTATCCAAGCATGTCAGTGAAATCAATAAAGGTCTTTGACAATCCCTTGTGGATTGTAGCCATTTTTATATGGAACTTCCTAAGCTTATAAAGCGCATTGACCTTAACCACAACCAAACAGAAGAGAACCATGATAATCTTGAGAGACTAAGTAACAGCCAGCAGGCTGTTCAGGAAAAAAATGGTGTGTTATTTGACAGGTAAGACTCTCATATAGAGAAGCTTGAAGACAAACTACACACTGCCAATCAAACAATTAATGATCTTGCACAAGAGGTACAATGCAACACAGCAATATCCAGCTGTTACAAGGACAAGTGGAACAGCTACTCTTGTTGTATCTGTCATGAATGCCGCCATCTGCCATGTTCTAATTTTGCCTTTGCTGGGTAATTTTGAGGACAAATCCCTCTCTTTTGCTTTTGCCCTTTGAAATGAGGCTGACTCCAAATTGGGAAATACAATTGTCCGGTTTCCTGATTCTGCACAACTCACTTGCCCCACTCATGCTTGTGGCAAGCAATTTTACTGTCCATGTACTGTTTTGTGGTAAAGCTACACAGTATATAATCCCTATCTTTATACCCAATAAAATTTAAGTTCTATTCACATTTTTGTCTTTGTGTCTTCACATACTTTGGCGCCTCTCTAGCTATGCCTAGCAGATATTATTCATTCAGGGCCATAAGGTAATTGCATAGCCTTCCCTGCCATTCTAACCAATACTTAGTACAAATCCAATCCTAAGGTTAGGATTTCCCGTTTTGACTCTGTGCTGCGCCTTAGATCATGACAGTATCTACGCCAGACAGGTTTGGAGACGGAACCACAAGTCACTACCAGAAGAAGCCCAAGTGTTCTCTCTTCCACCAGCCAAGCGCTTTCTGAAGACTGCCGCTCTTTTCATAGTTATGAGATCAATGAGGACAATGTAGGCCATACAATGTGTAAGGTCTACGTGGCTGAACCAGTGCTGGACATTAGTGAGACACCCCTACCTGGGGCTGCGGCTTCAACATCTTGGACTAGTAACTTTCCCAGAGACGCAGCATCTGAGGCACAATTTTGTGCCTTGAATTCAAGGAGTATCTCCTCACTACCCAGAAGAACTTACAACTATAGTACTTCTTATGTGATCCAGTACTTTAAAACTAAAAATCCTCCTAAGTTTAATAAGAAGCCAAACATCCATATGTTTGTTTGCTTATATAACAACTTGATATATGGCACAGATGATATCATGAAAAACGTGGCTATCTTTAATGGTTTGGATTTGGAAACACAGACAATAATCATGTCAAGACTTCCAGAACAAGGTTGAATCTATGAGAATGTGTCCCAAGCCTTAATAGCTGAATTTGGTAGTGAAGAAGCCCTTTTCTGTTGCAAGATGGAATTTACAGTAGGGAAGATCAAGATAGTCAATACTCTAATGGAGTTTTTGGACTGTTTCTACTTAGAAGCCCAGACTTTGGTCTCCATGATAGCCGCCACCTTCTTGGGTGTGAAAGGAGCTCTTTTAAATTATGTACACCCTAATTGTAAGATATCTATTGCACTTAAGTCTGATATTTATGGTGCCTGAACAGTTCTAGAGCTAATGCATCACTTGAGATCATTTAAAGAGCAGTTTGAAGTCCCCTTCCTATAATATAAGAAGTTCACATTCTTTTCATCAAGAAAATCCAAGGGCAAAAGTTGAGATAAAGATCCCTTGAAGAAGTCAACAACGTTTGCTACGCCCTCAAACAACAACACTACAAATAATCACACTTGTTACAAGTATAGCAATTAGGGCATCTCTCTTGGGATTTCAGACAACCCAAGGCCTTTATCTTTCACTTGGGCCACAAAGAAAGTAAAGACAACAAGCATACAGAAGAAGAAGAAGAGGAAGGAGAAGAAGATATCAAAGAGCCAAAAAACTGCTAAGCAGTCAGGTTGAGGAGAAAACCCTGACTTCCAGCAGTAATTAACCCACTCCAACTATTAATCCCAACCCTGAAATTTCAGACTAGAACAGTTGCTTTCTAGACCAAGAAGCCTGTCCTGACCAATACTTGCCTGATAAGAAAGAAATAACAAAGACTTGCTACATTGGTTATTAGCCGTTAACACAGTCACAAGAAAGCAGGCTATTTGTGCAGAAAGTCTACCATCCTAAGAGGCTGTTGAGACCTTCTCTATACCCTATGCTGAGCAGCTTTTCTTGCCATACTCTGAAGTCACTCCCAAAAGTGACAGTATTAAGAAGTTGTCTCAATTATTAAGGCTGGTGCAAGTCTACACAAACTTGGATACTTTAAAAAGTCTAAAGCCTGAGCTAACAACTGCATTAGAGGCATTTCTTTCTCAGTTTAAAGGCTTGGACGTCCACAAGGTTATCAAGATCATATCTCCCAATTATAGAGAAAGACACAAATGTACCTATATTGAGCTTATGGTCCATAAGCTCAGATTAAGAGCAATTTTCTGATTCTGGAGCTCCTGGGAACATTGTGTCAACTAGGCTAGTGAAGAAGATAAAGCTTGCGCTTGTCCTGTACTACAACAAGGAGGTTGGAACTGCAGGCCCTGACAGAACAAAGGCATTGGGTAGTCTATTCATATCTACCATTTTTTGGTAAGTTGGTGGTAACAGCAGCAGCAATAGTGTTGTGAAATGAAAGTTATGACATATTGATTGGTACAAGTTTCATGGCTACATACAGAAATATTATCAACCATCAAGAGAGTAATTTCATTATTTTGGGCCATTTTTGGGCCTATGTTCTACCACAGCAACAGACCAAAGAACCTCCCTACCAAGAAAATCCATTATATTAATATGAAGTACGCCAATGGAGACATGCCTGTAGCATACACTTTGCAACAATGCAAAATAAAGACCTTGCTGCTGGCTACAAAAGAGTATAAATGGATTCCCTTGTATTCTGCCAGTGAGTTTTTGATACCAGGTGGGTCTCAAGTGATAAAAAACACAGATCTGTGTCTCAGCTTTCCAAAAGGTTTGCATGATGAGGTGGCTGGATACCAGAATGGTTCATGCTTAGAGCCTTGGATTCTACCAGGGATTGTCATGCCTTTGTTGGAAGAAATCCTGGTGCTCCTGGAGAATCTATTGGATAAAGCGCTAAAGGTTAAAAAACATAAGCTTCTGGGTTGTATGAAGATGGATGAAAATTCTAGCCTTATGGATGTCACTCTCTTTGTAAAATTTAGCAAGTTTGCGCTACCTTGCAACCAGCTGAGTGTTCTGTTGCTAATTCTGCACAAATCTTTGAATGGGCTCACAGAAGAGCAGAAGGATCAAGCCTTACACCTCTTTGAAAAGTACATGGATGTCTTTGCTGAGCACAATCACAACCTAGGAAAGGCCCTAAAAGTTGAACATTTGTTGGATACACAAGGTACTGCCCCTATACACTCAAGGCCAATTGGATGTAGCCTGGTCAACCAAGCCATTGTCAAAAAGGAGCTAAAAAAGTTGCTATTCACTGGCCTTTTGGTTCCCAGAAAGAGTCTTTGGTCTTCACCCTTGTTGATTGTAAAAAAGAAAGATGGCACCAATCACATGGTGATGGATTATTGCAAGCTGAAATCAGTCACAAAAAAGGATTCCTATTCCTTGCTGTGCATTGACAATATATCGGATAAGCTATAGGCGCAAAATACTTTAGTGCAATGGATCTAATTAGTGAATACTGGCAGATTGACCTTACAGTAGCAGACCAGGAAAATTGTGCCATCATAACAGAGCAAGGCCTTTTCCAGCCAACTAGAATGCCAAAAGGACTTGCAAACGCCCCTAGCAACATTCCAACAGGCCATAGATACTGTAATGGGAGACCTTAAGTTGAATTGTGTACTGGTCTACTTTGACAGCATTAACGTCTTCTCTTGTAACTTTGACAAGCATTTGGAACACTGGAAATCAGTGTTCAAGCGTCTCATTGCAACTAATTTTAGACTAAAGCCATGAAAATGCGACTTTTTCAAGGAACATCTGGAGTTCCTTGGGTACATTATCAGTAAAGATGGCTTATGTCCTGTCCCTGCCAAGGTCAAAGCAATCATGCATATGCAAAAACCTACCAACAAGAGAGATGTACAGGTGTTTCTTGGAACAATTGGTTACTGAAGAAGGGTTATACCAAACTTTGCAGGACTGGGAGGTCCACTTTTTCACTTTCTTAAGAATGAAGTCAAATTTTCATGGACACCAGGCTGTTGGAAATCCTTCAAGGACCTAAAAGCCACTCTGGTATTGGAGCTGGTACTCTCATATCCAAATTTTGAGTGTCCTTTTATTATACACACAGATGCTAGACTTACAGTAATTGGGGCTTTTCTTTCTCAGCTAGATGACAACAACCATGATCATCCTATGAGATACTGTTCTTGTACGCTTAATAGCATGAACATAACTATACAGTTACAGAAAGAGAAGGCCTGGTAGGCATCTACAATAATCAACAATTCAGATTATATATTCACAGAGTGCATTTTACGGTGGTAACTGATCACGCCTTGCTTAAGTGGTTGAAGACACTAAAAGACATAAAAAGACCCTGAATGACAACTGTCAAAATGGGTTATTAAGCTGCAAGCTTATGATTTCAAGATAATCCATTGCGCTGGCGCCATGCATCTGAATGTGGATTGTCTTTCACACCTTCTTACCATAGCCTTGGTTTCCTCAGCAGCAGATGAGCTTTTTGATAAGCTAATGCTAAAGCCTTCTATGTGAGGGGAGGAGCCACATGATATTCAGAAAATTCTCAAAACTCTTGCGGTGGATACTTGCATCAAAGAAAAACAGCTTCTCAAACTGTATAAAGGGAAATGGTTGCCCTATATTTGTCCATCTTTACAGACTGATGCAGTAGCATCAGCATATCATAATGTGGTTCATGGTGATATCCAGAAGACTCTGACCCTTTTACAAAATGTTGCTACTGGAAAGGGATGCATTCCAACATAGTAGAAACACTGGCTGTGTGCCACAATTGTAATACAGAGCAACCAAAGATATTGCACTATCAGCATTGATTGATCTGACCTGGGTTTGCCTTTCACACAGTTGTAATTAATGTAGTTGGACCATTACCCATCACAACAAGTAATAATAAATTTGTGATATTGGCCATGGACCAGTTGACTAAGTGGGTCGAAACTAAAGCTATTCCAAATCAGTATTCCCTAATCACAGCCAAGTTTATACTTGAGAATATCCTCTACAAGCATGAATGCCTGCAGACTTTGTTAACAGATAATGGGTCCAATTTAATCAGCTATATAATAACACAGCTGAACAAGTTAATGGACATTTGCAGTACACTTTCAACACCATACCACCCTCAGACAAATGGAATGGTAGAGAGGACTAATGGGAGTCTAGTTCAGATCCTAAGGAAGATAAGTCATCAACATGAAACAGAATGTGATACATATCTTCCAGAAGCTATCTTTGTGATCAACATTAGATTCCATAGAGCCACCGGGAAAAGTCCTTTCCAGCTTCTGTATGGACAACAGCCTAGTCTTCTGCCTCACTTGTACAGCCTAATTAGTTCTGGTGATCCTCTCTCACTTGACGCTTATCTAAAGAGACTAGCTCAGACTCTTATCAAATTACAGTCTGAAACGTACTCTACCAACCTGGCAACCAAGAGAAAGGATATGGATTGTGCAGTAAAGACACACCTGGATCTTCCTTAGCATGAGATAGGAAGTATGGTATACTTTTACAGCAACTGAGGGTACGTTTGCAAAAGCAAACTTGCCTTGTTATGGCAAGGCCCTGTCAAAGTTGTTAAGAAAGTGAGAGTAGATAGCTACACCCTAAAGGGTATGAAAACTGGTTAATTGATCACTCAAGTCCATGTGCAATATATGCACAAGGCTCCTAGTGTTCAAGCATAATCCCCTTTATGAGTAATAATTTGGAAAAAGAAAAAGTCTAATGAAAATAATCCATGAGTTGTTACCCTATTTGAAACAAGAAGGAAGATAACACTTACAAGGGAAAAATAGTTATGTTGCAACACTTTATTAAGGTGCAAGTTCTTCTTTTGCTAAATGTAATTGAAGGAGAATTTGTGCAGATGCAGCAAATATAAGCCACACAAAAGGCAACCAGAGGAAGCCGTATGGAAGAAAAGGAGACTCATCTACGGGAAGGAAATTGACACGGTTTATGCCAATAGAATAAGGGAACACAAGTCCAAGCAAGACACATTCCCAGAGAAGACTCTCTCTGGGCATATTCCTCTGGTGTCTTACCTCCTACAGACTACATGAATCTGAGAAGCCACTCAATATACTTGGGCATATGGTGCAGTCTCTGATGATAAACAACCTTGGAGCCACTAAGCACCAAGTTTCCAACTAACATCCTGGACTGACAACTTCCTGCTCAACTATAACTGAGAAGCTCCAGGGTAGTACCCATAGCCTGTTGCAACCAATATTTGTGACTATCCAAACCATGCCACAAGGTCACAGGGCCAACAGCAGACCAAGAATTAGACCACACTGTAAAAACCAGCTCAATAAGTTTGAGAGCACGAGAGAACTGATTGTCTGTTAAGCATATCCCATCAAAGGAGAAGTCCTGAAGGCACAACTGGGCATATCTTATGAGTTTCACCTTAGGTATACACCAGTGAATGTTATTCCCTACTTTGATTCTTTTTGTGGAGATCACGTAAGGGTTCTCTAGAGCTAAAATAAGAGTCAACCACATAACTACTGGCCCACAGAATTGTAGAGTGGGAACTCTCTCCCAACAAAAAAGGCAACCATTTTGATGTAGAACCTTGTTGATAGAGAAATATGGATAAAGCGCCTTGCCTGACTAGTTGGAGTGGTTGACTTCAGTGTCCTCTTTGGAGTCATGATGGAAAATCACAGGAGGGTATTTGTTGGTGTACTTGGCTGGTATGCACTACTGCTTGTGGAGCTTAATAGAGCTATGTTGATTTCACCACCTAGTATTTTGTCAAAGTTATCCCTCTCTTCTGGTTCAAAGATGGGTGATGGACATGGTGATTTCCTGGGGCTTGACTTTTTAGAGCTAGCACAGTTGGCTGCTACTCTCCATTATGGCTGGTCAGTATATCATATTACTGGCTTTATTACTTGTTTGGGACGGTTAACCATAATGAGAGAGAAAGTTACACCACTGTAATGTCTAGTTTTGTGGGGAGAAATGTTGTAATGTGTTCAGTGAAAACACGCATGACTGATGTCAATACACCTCCCATTAATTAGGCTTGTGTGACCGTATGACAGTTACCATTGAGTGTTTAGCCAAATAAATGCTCCAAAATATAAAGTTATCTCTGTTCTTCTGATTATTGCATGTAGATAGGTTGTATTGGAAGTCTTAAGGTAAAGATTCCTGAAAACTGGATATCTAGGTTCAATAAAAGAACAGAAGGCAAGATTGGCTGAGTCAATCTGGGAGACTGGGTGTCTCAAAAACAGTTTAATTAATTGGGAATATTAATAAATAAATACACAGGAATATAATTAATGAGGATTTAATTATATTGGTTAAATTGTCTTGACTATGTCAAGAAGTTTGATTAAGATCAACCATAAGTAACCCCCCAAATTTTGGGTTAAAAGCGCCGCTTTGGAAAATTCATTGGGTTAAAAGCGCTGCCTAATGAATTTGCAAAGCGCCAAGGCGCTGCTATCAAATTTTTTCAGCTGGGGCGCTGTGGCGCTGCCTGGTTTGAGTTTCAAAGTGTTTTAATGGGTTTTAAGGCAAAAAACCATTGAATACAAAGATAACCAAATAAAGGCAAGGATACCTAGGAGTTCAGGGTTGATCAGCTGGCTCCCAGTTGGAACATTAATAGCTGAGTCTTGGGATATTTAATCCACAGGTTTTTGGCGCTGGGAGCTGAGGAAGCTTCATGCTGAAATGGTACATTGGGATGAATGGAGTCAGGTGACTTCTTTCCATTGTAGGTTGATTCTCATAGATTGAGAAATATTGGTGATCTTTTAGGTAAAGATCTAGGTTTGGATGACTCAAACGTCATAGATCATGTGAGATGAATCATAGGTTGATTCAGGAACCAGAGGGGTTTTCAGCCAAATATGCCCCAAATGGTATATAAGTGAAAACAGCTACACTTTAATAATGATATATTGTCAATTTCAATGCTTTCCCCTCAACTACCTTTTCAATTATTATGTCTTATTTGTTAAATTTTGAAAGGGCCAAATTTGGAGTACTTTGCATGGAAACCGCTGCTGCCAGGAAAGAGGTTCCTAAAAGTTTGTTGGAGGAAGCTTGGGCAAGCTTGGAGGTCATCAAGACTGTGCCTGAGGAGTCCTTGGTGGAAATTAAGGCTGTGTTTGAAGAGTTATACTCCAATTACTTTGCAAAAGAAGGGACTCCCATCCAAGGAAACCAAATCTATGTGTGGTATTCCTGGAACCTGTTAGTAGGATGGGACAAAATCTTACAAAAAGTGAAAGCAAAGGCAAATTGTGAAATTGAGGCTTTAAGGGCAAGGGAGGAAAAGAGTGTTGAGATCATGACCTGTTGGCAGGATGATAACAAAGCATTGTTCCATAAAATTGCCTCTCTGGAGACAAAGATCTTTGAAGCTTTGTCAAAGGAAAGTAATGGGAATAAGAGTCAAGGGCAGGATAATGGCGGGATGGACTGGTTGGACCTGAATCCGCCACAAAGCCCAACACGGGGGCAGAAAAAACCCATGGTGAAAGGAGTCCAGTCTATGCTTGCCAAAATATCACCATTTTCTGGAAATCCAAATGAAGGAAACACTTTCCTAGAGGGTTTCCTTATCCAAGCCTCTGGTCCAGAGGATGATGAGAAGCATCATTGGTTGGAAGTTCTTGCAGGTCCTGCCTGCTTCAAGTGGTTTGAAAGACGTAAAGGTGACAATTGGACCACATTGTTGGAGGAATTTTGAGCCATTTACACGGTAATCCTCAGACCTGGTGATGTTTTTCAGAAAGCCCAAGACGTCACTCAAGCTGGCCATGAAACAATGTCAATGTATCTTTCACAAATGGAAGAGTTCCTAGCTTTTGTGGATGTGGAACACAATCAGGATCTGATGGAGGATGCTTTCTTCACTGGAATGTGGCCCAGGTTGAGAAATCAGGCTTCTATGCTGTGTTGTGAGAAGTTATTATGGTCAAAACTTGTTCAAAAGGTCATTCAAATGGAATGGGATCTTGGTGGTCCTCTCACATTGCTCTGCGCTCAAGAGTAGGAGCTCATGTGGCTGCAGGGGAAAGGTCTTCTGAGAGAACCAGACATCCTAGAAGTCCCTCAGATAAGAATCACATGTATAGATTTAAACAGGCGTGTAAGTCCCCCTGGCAAAGGGATGCTGGATCTGCAGGAAAGATGGCCATTTTTCTGGGAAATGTCCCAATTGTGCTGAATTTGACAAGGAATACCCCAACCTTATGTTTAAGGACTTGGGAAAAGAAAGGCGGGCTTAGGTGTCTCCCAACCTGAGCTCAGTAATTTGGAGAATAATGGGAGAATGAGACTTTGATCTGGAAAGGCATTGAAGGAGTACAGGAAAGTTGCCAGCAAGCCAGTGGAGCCACCTGTACAGGAAATTGATGTCTCTTGTCCAACTCTTCCTGAGGAAAGTCCAGACGCCTCTCCAGATGAGTGGATATTGGATGTGCTCTTGGGTATTAAGGAAGATGGGGAGATTACCTGGCAGCCTGTGCAGGTCCAGTTGAGCGTGGATTGGCTCAAAGAAGTGGAATGGCGTAAGAAGGTGGCCCAGAGCATGCCAGCATTATTGATTGCAAAACCTTTTGTGTGGGCATTGCAAGGGGTTATCCTTCTGGATATTGCTCTTGATGGTATCCCAGCAAAGGCAGTATACAATCCAGTTTGTGCTGGGGTAGCAGTATCAAAGAACTTTATCTGTAAACATGGTATGAACCCATAAAGATTGGTCACTTTGACTTTATCTTCTGCAGATGGGGTTACCACTATTGAACAAGATGTGTTTGATGAGGTGGTAATAAAATGTAAAAATACCATGGTCAAGACTTCTGCTGTAGTTTTACCAGGAGAAGGATTTGATGTTCTGCTTGGTATGACTTGGATTGTCGAGGCCAAGGTGAGCCTGGACGCCGTCAAGAATGTCTTGGTTCATGAAGGAGTGGAGTACGCTTATCAACAGCTGATATTTCTGCCAGCTTCAGAAGATGTTCAGTCAGTGGTCATCTACGCCAAGGAACATTGTTCCATTCCACCAAAGGGAATTGCTTGGTTGAAACTGGTAGTTTTTAATTATGGAACTCAGGGAGGACAAATTATCCCAGAATTATCCCGTCATATATCCTCAAATGTGGCAATATTTGAAAATGGATCAAATGGTGAACTACTCAAGTCCTGGAAGTTTTTTAACACTTGTTAAGTTCCTGTAGACATTCAGCAAGGTCAGCATATTAGAGTTTGGATGCCCATAGTTGGAGAAGTCACAACAAATAAACCTACGCCTCTTATGTTTGTGTGCCCTTCAACAATTTAACCTGTATACTTTGTCCAAGTGAAGCACCAGGTACCCTGTTGTATACTCTGATGTGGAAAGAGGAGTAGTTGTTTCTTGTTGGACAAATATGATGTGGGGAGAACTGGTCCACCCTATGTCATAAAAACGTTGATTGGGAAGCTTTACAAAGGATATGTACCCTGTTGTAGTCCTGCTGCAGTTGCTGCAATTAGAGAAGAGGTGGGAAAAAATGCAAAGGGCCAATCTGATTGAGGAAAGTATCAGTACTTACTCATCTCTAATGGTTTGTGTCCCAAAGCCAGATGGAAATATACACATTTGTATTGATTTCCAAATGGTGAATAAGGATATTGTAAATGATGCCTACCCAATGCACTGTATTGAAGACCAACTGGACGCTATGGCTGGATCTTCCTGGTTCACCACATTGGATCTGATTAAGGGTTGTCACCAATTGTTAATTGATGAGAAGTCTAAGGAGGTTACAGTGTTCTCTACACCTGACAATTTATATCAACAGAAATTTTTGCCATTGGGAATGAAGATAGCAGGTGCAGTGTTTCAGCGGGTAATGGACCAGATTATGACATGACTTCAGCCACAATGTGTTTTGGTATATATAGATGACATTACTGTATATAGCCCTTTCTGGGAACAACATTTAGAGGATCTTGATCAAGTATTTTGCCAGATTGAGAAAGCAAAGTTGAAAATTAGTGTATCTAAGACTAAGCTTGCCTGTCAAGAGGTCAAGGTGTTAGGGCATGTTGTGAATTCTCAAGGGATTAAACCAAGTCCTGAGAGAGTTACTTTGTTGTTAAGTATGAGGTTGCTACAGTCAGTCTGAGAGGTTCAGGGTTTTATGGGGTAAGTGAATTTCTATCAAAGATTCATACCTAATTGTTCTACACTTGGAGAGCCATTAGTTGCGTTAACAAGGAAGAACACCTGGTTTATTTGGGGACAAGAGCAATAGCCAAGCTTCTTGGAGCTAAAGAAGAAACTCTCCAAGGCCCTCATATTAAGATTCCCCAATTGGTCAAAGTTATTCTACATTGAGACAGATGCAAGTTCAACTGGTCTTGGTGCCGTTCTTACTCAAGAAGGAGAGTAAAAGTTATCCCAACATCCTGTTGCGTATAGTTCTAAGACTTTGGGAACCACTCAAAGAAAATACTTGGCTACTGAGCATAAAGGATTAGCAATAGTTTGGGCGGTGGAATGTTTTAGGACAAGTATCCTAGGAATGCCGTTTATTATAGTCACTGACCACGCAGCTTTGAGAGCAATTTGGACCAAGGAAGACTTGTAAGGCCAAATGCAATTGTATGCAGAGAAGCTCTCTGGGTATGATTATGATATCATCTACCATCCAGGGTTAGAAAATCAGATTCCTGACTTATTGTCCCAAGCACTGTTGACCTGTGGGGAATTTGAGACACAAGAAGCCTGGTGTTGCAGATCCTGAATGGATTAGACGTAAAGTTGTCCATCTAGGGATTAAGCAATGGAACAATCACGCGGTTGCGCTATTACATCCTGATTCTACTAGTGATAAAGACGTTTAAAACGCTCTTAAAACAGGTGTTCAATTTTCTTTTTGAATGCACACAAGGCACATGCTTTACTTCCAGGATTATAAATAGAATGACAAAGTTATTTATATCAACCTCCTTAAGGAAAGCTGCAAGAAAGCAGTTGCTCTCTCACGCAAGACTTTTAGCTGTGTCAACCCACTCTCCTCCATTTGAAAAGTTCTTCTATCTTTGCCTCCCTACCTCTGGTGGCAATTCCACTGCCTCACACTATATAAGTGCAATACTATCTAAATAAATACCAGTTTTGTCTATACACCTTATTATTCTTCTGTCCTTCATAGGCTGCCACTATACCATCAACAGGTATAGTATTAAGAATTAGGTTACTGACTAACTATTTGTAGAAACTAGCAACCCTTTTCTGTAAATTTTACAATATTGGCGCTCATGTCTTACAACACCAACAGCCCCCACTCCTGCGGTCCTTTCAATGAGGAGGGAGGAATGCCCCTGGCCCAGTCTCCTGCCACTGCTTCTCCTTACCACCAGGCACTGTCCTTTACTGCTGCTAATGTCCATGCTGGGGAAAGAGCAGGCGCTCCCTATGACCTGCCCAACCTAAGCCAAATCATGCCAGAACATCAACACCCCCAGGCTATTGTTTTTGGTCAATCACTGCTCCTACAAGCCCCTGCCCCCTTGGAGATGGACGCCAACTCTTCACCTTCCAAGGATGCCATCTGTAATACCATACACGTCATGGATGCTGGTGCTGCTGGCAATGGTTCTTGCTCTGAACACCTGGCCATTCAGCAGCCTTCTGCTGAAAACGCCTTGGGTCACTTTCAGAATCTCTCCTAGTTCAACCCTGACCAGCTCTGCTGTGACCTCTGTACTGTTGAACATATCAAGGAATACCTACACCAATTTGCCCATCCTACCATATGCCACAACCAAATGCATCTGGGCCGCATCCAAAGCCTAGTGCATGACTAGGGAATACTAGTATCTAACCAGCAGACGTTCCTCCAGGTTCTTTACTCTAAGCTTGGAAATACTTTCACCACTATCAATCAGTATCTTGCCAAAGTCACCAACGCCCAGAACACCATTCTCCACTGGGTCAATGCCATTGGAGTGGGTATAGCTAAACTAGTTCCAGTGCATGTGGTACAGACCCTCACCCATCAGGGTTTAGACGCCCATTGGATTAGTGTGGTTACAAACCACGTGCTGGAGACGGGCACCATGGTTCAAAGCCTGACTAATGAGGTGGAAGTCTTAGCCTGCCGCCTTGCCACCATCCCCTTGTTTACCCCCACTTCTGCTGCCACCAACAACTCCCCTTCCAGCGCCCTTCTTGGTCAAGACATCCTTGAGCTCTTTGATCACTACAAGAAGATGCAGACAGAATTGGTCCAGCAGAGTGCCAATCCTGCCTTCCTGTTTGATGGCTACCACACTGTGTCAGAGCTTCAGGATTGTCTCAAACTTTGCCAATTGTATGACGGAGCTGACAGCCAGACCCAAGTCAGGAAGGACAAGGAAGTAATAGCCTTGCTCCAAGCTGAGCTTGCCACCCACAAAAAGCGCATCACCTCTCTGAAAGATGAATTGGATATCACCTGTCAGGAGAACAAGGTCTACCAAGATGAGCTGGACAAGTAACAACTTCTCCTGGACGCCTTCCAGAGCCAATTGGATAGGATGGACAGTAAGATTATGGCCGTCAACTTACAGGCTATGTCCATCAACTCCAAGAGTCACCACAATCCACTGAGGTCCTCTAATCCTGAGTTCTATCATAGCTACAAAAGCAATGAGGACCACACTTGGTTGGCTCCTAACGCTGTACAAGTATTAGAGCCAGTACTGTTGTCTGAGGATGACGTCCTGGCCACCCCTGAAGCTTCTGGAGCTGCTCAAAACAGAGAAGGTGAACACAAAGCCCAGCAAGAAGAAATTGTTGCCGCGCATCTGAGGCTAGGTTTGCTGCCTCTACTCTCAGCCAACTCTGTCTCACCTGCTCTCCAGTGAGGATCACACCTGCTCCCCTCCAACATGGCTCCAACAACTTCAAGCCCGTCAATCTACCCAAGTTTGACTGCAAGAGCAATGTGGCCATGTTCTTACGTCTGTACCAGAACTCCATGTATGGCGCAGACAATAACATGAGGGACTCCAAAATCATCAACTGTCTGGATGCTGAGACTCAAACTATTATCTTGCCACTTCTCCCTGAGAATGGCTGGACTTTTTCCAATGTCTCCAGAGCCTTGACAGAAGAATTTGGTAGTCAAGAAGCACTCCTTGGTTGTAAGATGGACTTTTCAAATATCAAGTTAAAGGTGAGGGAAACCCTAGAAGACTTCACTTCTAGGTTCTACTTTGAAGCTCAAACTCTGTTGTCTATGAGTGCGGTGCAGTTTATTGATGTGCAGTCAGCACTCCTTAATGCTATACGTGTCAACCAGGAACTATCTCTGGCCCTTAAGTCAGGCATTTACAACGCTCACACTGTACCAGATCTGATCTGCCTTCTACGCACTTACAAGGAGGAGTTCAAAGTCCCTCTTCCTGAAGGCTGCCCTTGTCAGCAATCTGAGCATAGACCCCGCGTGGCTGTTGAGATGCCCAAGCCTTCTGACAAGGTTGGGCCTGCTCCAGTCAACAATGGCCCCCGTACTTGCTTCAAATGTGGTATGGCTGACCACTTCTCCCAGGAAGGTAGGAATCCACTTCAAAAGATATCATTTAGGAATGGAGGACACTGAGGAGGACTACGCCAAGGACGCTGATATTGAGGAGGACAATGAGAACCAGTCAATAAACTACTAAGCAGCCAGGACAAGGAGAAATCCTTGGCTGCCTTTGTAATTTTGAAACCCTCATATCCCCTCATACCACTGTCCCCTGACAAACCAGATCAGAGGCCTTCTGCCTTGCCATCCTTTGGGACCAACCCTAAGGATGAACCCTCTCTGATTGACTTCAACTCCAAACCAATACATGAGGATGCGGAGTCTGACAGAGTTCAAGAGGACCTCCTCCATTAAGTCCTCACTGTTAACACATGAACTCATCAGACTACACTTTGCCCTGAGGTAGTTATTCCCCAAATAGCTTGGAGAACAGTATCCTTACCCTATGCTGAACAACTGGCTCAACCAGGCGTTGAAGTCACTCATGAGGAGGACAGTGCTGAACAACTGGCCAAGCTGCTCTGCACAGTAAATGTCTCAGAACTGCTAGAATCCCTCAAGGAGGTAAGCCCAGCTGTGGGAGCTGCCATGGCTACCTTCCTGGAGAAGTTCAAAGGACTAAGCGTACACCAGGTCTCAAAGTTTGTGGAGATCAGAGAGGACCGCCAGGATTGCACCTATATCAACCTGGTAGTGAACAAGTCTCATGTCCAGGCCATACTGGATACTGGTGCCCCTGGAAACATTATATCCTCTTGGCTGGTTAAGAAGCTTAAGATGGCATTGGACTTGGCCTACCATGAAGAGTTTGGTACTGCTGGGCCACTAATCACTAGAGCAAAAGGAGCCTGCTCTTCTCTCCCTCTTTGCTTTGGGAAGCTAATGTTCACTGCTCCTGCTATAGTTCCAGAAAACAACAGCTATGAAATTTTTATTGGGACTAGCTTCATGGTTCAGTATGGCACTGTGACTAACCATGGAGACCATACATTTGGAATATTGGGCCATTTTTTACCCATGCTCTATCATGATGATTGCCCATCTGACCTGCTCTTACGACGTCCACACTACATCAATATGGAGTACACCAACAGAGAGCTTCCAGTTGCTTATACACCGTGTAGTAAGAAGGTCAAGGTGCTACCTCTCTCAATTGGGGAAGCCAAGGGTATCCCAGTCTACGCCTCCTGTAATGTGACTATCCCACCTGGCGCCCAGGTGATCCACAATACAGGCCTCTTGCTGGCTTTACCAGTTAGCACTCATGGAGAAATCTTTGGCATCCCTAATGCCTCCAGACTAGAACCATGGGTTGCACCAGGCATCCTCATGCCAAGTGAGAAGGAGGTACTCATACTCTTGGCCAACATGAGTTGTGATGCTATGGTTGTCTCCAAACACCAACTTCTGGCTTATATACAACTGGAAGAGCATGACAACCTGCAGGAGACTGCCCCCTTTGTGGACTTCTTTGAGTTGGGTCTACCCTGTGAGCAACCACTGGTGCTACTGGTCATAAGCCGCGACTCTCTATCCAGCCTCTCTAAAGAGCAGAAGGATCAAGCTATGGATCACTTTGCCCAGTATAAAGATGTGTTTGCCAAGGATGATTATGACATGGGCAAGGCTGCAGATGTTGCTCATCATATTGACACACAAGGCAGTCCACCTATCTACTCCAGACCTATACAGCACAGTCAAGCCAATCATGCTGTGGCTAACAAAGAGCTGTATAAGCTATTGGGATCTGGCTTACTGGTCTTCAGTAAAAGCCCTTGGGCTTTCCCTCTCCTGATTGTCAAAAAGAAGGATGGCAGCAACCGTGTGGTGATTGACTACTGTCGGCTGAATGCTGTTATCAAGAAGGATTCATATCCCCTTCCTCATATTGACAATACCTTGGACCAACTGGGTGGCGCCAAGTTCTTCAGTGCCATGGACTTTATCAGTGGGTACTGGCAGATTGACCTGCCCCCTGATGATCAAGAAAAATGTGTAATCATCACTGACCAAGGGCTATTCCAACCCACAAGGATGCCTCAAGATCTGTCCAATGTCCCAGCTACCTTTCAACGGGCTATGGATGCAGTGATGGGCAACCTCAAACTCACCAGTGTCTTGGTCTACCTGGATGATATTAATGTGTTCTCCCAAACCTTTAATGATCACCTACAACAGTTGGAGGAAGTCTTCCAGAGGTTACTTGCAGCTAATCTCAAGCTCAAGCTGCGCAAGTGCAACTTCTTCAAGGAGCACCTTGAGTTCTTGGGGTTCATCATTAGCCAAGATGGACTCTGCCCTGTACCTCTGAAGGTGGAAGCCATTGAGCAAATGCAGATCCCGGCAAATAAGCAGGATGTGCAGGTCTTCCTGGGGATGATTGGGTACTACCGTGGCTTCATCCCCAACTTTGCATCCCTGGGTGACCCCCTTTTTCAGCTTCTCTGAGCTGATAAAGAATTCTTCTGGAGCCCAGCGTGCCAATCTGCCTTCAATGCTCTCAAAGGAACACTGACTTCATCCCCTGTGCTGTCATATCCTGACTTTTCCAAGCCATTTGTGGTTCATACAGATGCTAGTCTGACGGCAATTGGGGGTGTTCTCTCCCAACTAGACTACAACGGACTTGAACACACTGTTAGATACTGCTCATGTACGCTTAATATTCACAAGAGGAACTACACTGTCACCAAACAAGAGTGTCTGGCTTTTATATAATCCTACCAACAATTCAGAGTCTATCTCCATGGGGTACATTTCACGGTTGTAAAAGACCATGCCTCCTTGCAATGGCTGAAGACTCTCAAGGACCCCAAAGGACGTCTGGCGTGTTGGGCCATTAAACTTCAGGCTTATGACTACAAGATCATTCATTGAGCCAGGGCAGCCCACCAGAATGCTGACTGTCTCTCCTGCCTTCCCAGTGTTGCCTTAGTATCCCCCATGGCTGACATTCTCTATGACAAGCTTATGGAGGATCCTTCTTTGTGGGGGGAGGAGCCAGTAGAGATACAGAGAGCTCTCAAGAAGCTAACTGTTGATACCAAGGTCTCTAAGGGACAACACCTGAAGCTTTGTGGAGACTCTTGGCTACCCTACATACGCCCATTCCTATGCATGGACTCAGTGGTGGCCGCTCACAAGACTACTGGCCATGGTGGCATACAGAAGATGTTAGCTCTGCTACAGCAGTACTGCTTCTGGGAAGGAATGTACACTGATGTAGTGGATACACTAGCCAACTTTCATGACTGCAACATTGAGAGGCCTAAGGTTGCCAAGTTTCAACACAGACTGGTACGCCCTGGGTTTGCCTTCCACACTGTAGCCATTGACATAGTGGGCCCCCTACCAGCTACCAACAGTTGCAACAAGTTCATCATTGTGGCGGTTGACCATCTGACTAAATGGGTAGAGGCCAAGGCAATTCCTAACCAATCTGCACTGGTGACAGCCACGTTCATCCTGGAGAATATCATATACAAACATGGTTGCCCCCAGATTCTGATGACAGACAATGGTACCAATTTCACCATTTATATCATCTCCCGCCTCAACCAACTGATGGGAATCTGTGAGAACTATCCACTTCTTATCACCCACAGACAAATGGCATGGTAGAGCGCACTAATGGGAGCCTGGTCCAGATACTCCAGAAGCTCAGTCACCAACATGAGACTGAATGGGATACCTTCCTGCCTGCGGCCACCTTTGCATATAACATTGGGTACCATCAGGCCACTGGCAAGCTGTCCTTCCAACTTCTCTACAGCCAGCAACCAGGACTTCCCCCTTTACTATATTCCTTGGTAAAGCTCAGCCTGGCTGTGTCCCCAGAGGCGTACCTCAACAAGCTGGTTCAAACCTTTATTTGCTTGCAATCAGAGGCCTACAACGTAAACTTGAACCATAAGTTGCAGGACCTAGAACAAGCTGCATCCAAATGCCCTGCCTTACCCACTTACCTGGTATGAGACTCAGTCTAATTCTTCAGCAATAGAGGGTACAGCCGCAAATCCAAACTTGCCTCACTTTGGCAAGGTCCAGTTCAAGTTATCCAGAAGACTGGGCCCAACTCCTACATCCTTAAGGAGCCCCATTATGGGCAATTGATCACTAGAGTACACGCTCAGTATATGTGTGCTGCTCCTAGTGACCAAGAGTAAGCCCCAATGAAGACAATAACCCAAAAAGACAAAAGCCTAATTAAAAAATTCCATGGGTTGTTGTCCTGTTTGCGATAGTGTTGCACCAAAGTATGAGGAATAAGAATAAAAGAACAAGGTGTTTATTGGAGACTGACAAGACTCTTCCAGTACCGCACCAACTGTTCTACCACCTGAATGACAGCCAAGAAACACAGCTGGTTACCTAAAGATCCACAAAGCCAATGACCAAGGATTGGGCAACAAACCCCCACTAAGCAAGACACACAATTGACCCCAATGTCCACAAAAAAGGTGACCCCCAAAAAGATACAGTCCCACAGAAGACTCTCGCAAAGGGCATACTCTACTGGGACCTGACCACCCACCCTGTAGAATAAGGATAAGGCCCACTCAAGGAAAACCCCTATGTTCTCCTCCCACTTGGTATCACAGTGGTTGGTTCCTTGAAGAACAAGGTTACCAGCCATCAACATTGGCACCAGATGGGCAGTCCCCTCCACTGTGTATGACTTCAACACTTCCTGGAAGGCTTGCCAAAGACATTGCTCAAAGTTGTCAGAGTTTTTCCAACTGACTGGTTGAGCCTTGGTAACCCCAGGTGTTGCCCAAGCGCAAAGGACTGACTGCACCATGTTGGATACTGTCCCCTGTTGCAAGACTGAAAGACCTTGACCCTCAAATTGGAATTCCTTCAGCTGAGCCTCCAAGTATTCTTCTGCTGCCTGCATGGAGAACTGCCAATGGATACTGTTACCCTTTTACAACCCAGTTCCTGTCACCTCCCTTGGCTCACTCAAAATTAGGAGCAGCACAGCAAACAATGGGTCTGTCCCCCTAAGGCCATCTGAGGTACCAGTAGCTGATCTAAGTGAACCCCCAATTCCAGATAGCTACCATCCACATCATGCAGAATTACTTTCTTCTCTGCTGCCTTCACCACCTCCACTGGCCTGGTATGCTTGCGCCTCTTTGGAATTACCACTTGCACCTTCTTCAAGACTCTTCTTGTGACTCTTCTAGAGGGACTGTTCACCATAGCTGTCACCTTGAGACGCCAGCCATTTTTAAACCTGTTGTTTAATCCAGTGGAGGCAAATGTTGCTTATCCTGAATGGATTAGACGTAAAGTTGTCCATCTAGGGATTAAGCAATGGAACAATTGGGCAGTCAGGCTATTGCATCCTGATTCTACTAGTGATAAAGACGTTTAAAACACTCCTAAAACAGGTGTTCTGTTTGCCTTTCAAATGCGCACAAGGCACAGGCTTCACTTCCAGGATTATAAATAGAACAACAAAGTTATTTATATCTATCTCCTTAAGGAAAGCCACAAGGAAGCAGTTGTTCTCTTACATGGGACTTTTAGCTGTGCCAATCCACTCTCCTCCATTTGGGAAGTCCTTCTGTCTGTGCCTCCCTAGTCTGGTGGCAATTCCCCCGCCTCACACTATATAAGTGCAATACTATCTAAATAAATACCAGTTTTAGCTATACACCTTATTATTCTTCTGTCCTTCATAGGCTGCCACTATACCATCAACAGGTATAGTATTAAGAATTAGGTCACTGACTAACTATTTGTAGAAACTAGCAACCCTTTTCTGCAACTTTTACAACACCTAGGAAGCTCTATCAAAGAATAGGATTTATGTAGAGAAATCCAAGCATCTACAAGTGTTCAGAGATCTCCATGTGCAATGGAGAGGTTACCTCAGATATGAGAAGCTATGGCAAGCAGTGAAAGCTTGGTACTGGTGGTCAGAGATGAGATCTATGGTCCTTCAGATTTTGCAAGAATGTGATATTTTCTCTAAGTACTCAGCGGCAAAATCCAAGGTGCAGCTCAAGTCAGTAATGTCACATTATCCTTTTGAGTTGGTCTCAATGGATACAGGTCATATTACGTTAGCAAGTGGTTGGAAAGAATACTTTGTGGTGGCTGTTGATTCTTTTACAAAATAGGTAGAAGTTTGAGCACTGACTAAGGAAACAAGTGTTGCAATTGCTTTGTTTCTCTGAGAAAAAATATTAGCACGGCATAGTTGTCCTGAGAAAGTTCTCACTGATAACAGACTGCCTTATGTAGGACTAGCGCTAACTAAGGAATGCTTGAAATGGGGCATTTCTAAGTTAACCTCAGCTCTATATCATCCCAAGACAAATGGTTTAGCCAAGAGAACTATTGGAACCCTGAAGGGCATTATGGAGAAGTTGGCTGACAGAGCCACAACCCATTGGAAAAATCACCTGGCAATGAGTGTCATGGCATACCGTACAATGCCCCATAATGCTACTGGGTTTTCTCCATTTTGGATGTTGTATGGCCAGGAGACTACCACAAGCACTGAGGTGGGCTAATAGGAGTTTGTGGAAAAGAATTCCTATGAAGACGCCATAGAGGAACATGCAGCCAAGATGCAGAAGTTATTTGCCAAGGCAAGGAGTAAAGGAGAGCAGGTTTGAGAGAGATGTGCTGCCAAGTGGAACTCAAAGCCTGGAATACTTCCCCGTGATCATTTCCAGGTCAGAGATCTGGTATGGCTTGATCAAAGACGCTGAGAAAAGCACCCAAGAAGAGGTCTTCAGCAATGGGCAGGGCCAATGAAGATTATTTTGATTAGTCCAGGGCCAAACTACCTAATTAAAGGGGTCAGAGCTGCCCTAGGAGAAGAATGGTACTGTGTTCATCCTCAATTCCTTAAGCTGTTCCACGGGGAACTGGAGCTAATAAAGGTACAGATAGATGAAGCTGATTCCCCTGAAGAGAAGAGAGGGGCCTTGTGACTGTACAACAGTCACTATTGAGTATTTAGCCAAATAGATGCTCCAAAATATAAAGTTATCTCTGTTCTTCTGATTATTTCATGTAAGTAGATTGGATTGGAAGTCTTAAGGTAAAGATTCCTGAAAACTGGATATCTAGGTTCAATAAAAAAACAGAAGGCAAGATTGATCGAGTCAATCTGGGAGACTGGGTGTCTCAAAAACGGTTTAATTAATTGGGAAGATTAATAGATAAATACACGGGAATATAATTAATGAGGATTTAATTATATTAGTTAAATTGTCTTTACTATGTCAAGAAGTTTGGTTAAGGTCAACCATAAGTAAACCCCCAAATTTTGGGTTAAAAGTGCCACTGCGCCGCCTAATGGATTTGCAAAGCGCTGAGGCGCTGGGGCACCGCAGTGGCACCTGGTTTGAGTTTTGAAGCGTTTTAATGGGTTTTAAGGCAAAAAACCATTAAATACAAAGATAACTAAATAAAGGCAAGGATACCTGGGAATTCAGGGTTGATCAGCTGGTTCCCAGTTGGAACATCAATAGCTGAGTTTTGGGATATTTAATCCACAGGTTTTTGGCGCCGGGAGCTGAGGAAGCTCCATGCTGAAATGGTACATTGGGATGAATGGAGTCAGGTGACTTCTTTCCATTGTAGGTTGATTCTCATAGATTGAGAAATATTGGTGATCTTTTAGGTAAAGATCTAGGTTTGGATGACTCAAACATCAAGATCACATGAGATGAATCATAGGTTGATTCAGGAACTAGAGGGGTTTTCAGCCAAATATGCCCTGAATGGTATATAAGCAAAAACAGCTAAATTTTAATAAAGATATATTGTCGATTTCAATGCTTTCCCCTCAACTATCTTTTCAATTATTATATCTTCTTTGTTAATTTTGAAAGGGCCAAATTTGGAGTACTTTGCATGGAAACCGCTGCTGCCAGGAAAGAGGTTCCTACAAGTTTGTTGAAGGAAGCTTGGGCAAGCTTGGAGGTCACCAAGACTGTGCCTGAGGAGTCCTTGGTGGAAATAAAGGCTGTGTTTGAAGAGTTATACTCCAATTACTTTGCAAAAGAAGAGACTCCTGCCCAAGGAAACCAAATCTATGTGTGGGATTCCTGGAGCCTGTTAGTAGGATGGGACAAAATCTTACAAAAAGTGAAAGTAAAGGCAAATTGTGAAATTGAGGCTTTAAGGGCAAGGGAGGAAAAGAGAGTTGAGATCATGGCCCGTTGGCGGAATGATAACAAAGCATTGTCCCATAAAATTGCCTCTCTGGAGACAAAGCTCTTTAAAGCTTTGTCAAAGGAAAGTAATGGGAATAAGAGTCAAGGGCAGGATAACGGTGGGATGGACTGGTTGGACCTGGATCCGTCACAGCTTGAGTTCAAAGTTCCAAGTAGATGTGTAGCACAGATGAGCTATTAGACCAGTTGATCAACAGGTCATAGCCTTAAGGGTCATTTAGCCCATCAAACAATCATACCAATTGATGGGCTGAATGATAATATGATCTTAGATTGAAAGTTGATCAGAGCATCAGTGGATTAAGATAATTACAATTCTTCTATAAAACTCTTCCCTTGTTATATTAAATAAAATATAAAAAATTTGCAATATACACATACTCATACTAGGATAGCCTTTTGCTAAGAGCTTAGTTTAGGGCAAAGTATAGCTGTTTTAATCCAAGTTAAGCAAATAGCAGGCACCTTAGTCTTTGTTATAACAGATGGCTTGCAGGCAGGGCTGGAAAGAGTGGCAGCTGCCTGCGCAGTGGCCGTGTGAATCTGCTCAATGACAGTGGGCATCTGCGCGTTGGTGGTGTGTATCTGCTTGGTGGCAGCAGACATCTTCTTGGTGATGGCAGGTGTCTGCACATTTGCAGCAGATGTCAACTTGGTGGTGGCAGGCTTGTGCGTGGTGGCAGTGTGTATATTCTTGGTGGTATCAGGGGCCTGCACAGTGGTGGCAGGTGCCTGCATGTTGAAAACGTTTCACAGCTTGCTGGTGGTTGGCTTCTGTGTGATGATGGTGTGTATCTTTATGTTGGCAGCAGACGTCTGCTTGGTGACAGTGGGTGTCTGTGCATTGGTTACACAGCTATATATGTCAGGAATATTCCTGACACAGGGTTTGCACATTCCTGGAGGGGCTCAAAATTATTGAGTCCTCATTGGCTAAGTCAGGGCAGGAAATCTCAAATTCCCCTTTTGAGGCAATAGATTTATCATCTCTTTGCGGGCCTTGGTCTTGGGGTAATGCAGGTAGTGTCTCATTGGCGGCAGCCTGGGAGATTGCAGTGACATCATTTGGGTTGTTGATCTCATTGGCTGGGCCAAGGGAATTATCCAAGAGGAAGGGTTTGAGTGTAGAAGGTACCCCACTGGTTGGTCTCAGAGGTTTCTCTGAAGTCAAATCTGGATCTAGTTCAAGCCCAGAAAAACGTGGGCTGGTGGCCTGCAGGAGTCCAAATTTCAAATCCTGGAAAGTTAATTCTACCTTGATCATTGATAGTGGGAAAATTTTACATGTGAAAGTGGTGGCCAAGCAGGTGCATCTCCAAACAGGGCCCAAAAATCTTCTGTTTAAGGCCCAAAAACCCAAAAATAATCAGGTAATTTGGTGTTTTTTGGCCCATATTTGATTTATGATATGAGAATATTTTGTCACTTCTGAAGGATTAGATGTCAGAATTCTCCTTGCTGATGTCAGTATTTCCATATCACCTATATGAGCTGGACTATAGCTCACAACTACCTTGGTAGTTGAATAAAACCCATATTACCTGTCACAAGTGACAAGTTCCTGTTAAATATGCATGTGATGGAATCCCAGCTACAGAACTCAAATCCCAATACCCTGCAGGCTGCCAGCCTGGAGGCCCAGCTGCCCAGCTGCCTGCAGTTTTCTGGGCTTGAAACAGGACAGGATTAGACTTTGGGGAATCTCCTGAGACTTGATGAACTAAATTTACTTGCATTGAGGCCTCCTACGCCAAAGGTTCTTGTTAACACAACCAATAGAAGCGCAGGCCAAGCCAAAGATCCCAAAAAAACTTGGGCCACTGTGGTAGGGGAAGCAGAGAATCTTCCTGTGAAATGCAAGCCACCCAAAGATGACTAATCCTGCAACCCAAAAGGGAAATTTGAGCTTTCTCAGTTTGAGCCAGCCAATGAAATATCTCCCACAATGGATGCCACTGAGGGCTGCAAACCCCTGGTAGACGGTATCACCAGGCCTGAGGGAAATTGTAAAAGTTTCTCTATGGCAGATGGGTATACTTATACCCTGGGCTGCCAGGAAGTTGCCCATTGCCATTCTTGCAATAAAGTGACATGAACCTTTGGTTCAACCAGGTTATTCCATATTTGATTTTAGTTCTATTTCATTTGCAATCTACCTCCTGCAGTTCTGTACCTCACACTCACCAACCCCAAGAAACTGCAGACCAACTGCTCAAACTATATTATTCACCAGGAGCTTCCTTTAGCCCAGAACATTTCACAGAATCTCCACCCAACCTGGCGTATTCAGAATTTACTCTAGAGGAAATCTTAATCTATGAACCAGAGGCCAGAACTAGAGGGACAGAAACTGTTTACAGAGAAGGAATCAAAGTCACCATACCTACCCTGCTATTCTGCAACAAGTAAAACTACTTGCCCGCCTACCTAGCTCCCATGACACCCCCTCTTACCCTGAAGCCTGACTTCCTGCAGGAATAGTTGCAACTAATGAATCTACCTACACTCAGATGTTTGGGGTGATGTACATCACCCTCAACAGTGATAAGGAGCGCATTTTGGGGAAGCTTCAAATGTGGTATTAATAAAGAAGAGAACTATATTTTATTGGATAATACTTTAGACTTATATAGACTTGACTGTGACAGGGATTTAATTGGATCAAACCTAGGGGTTGGTCATGTGCAAGATGGGTTCACGCCACTGGAGACTTGGACAGTCAGGTGATATTGCTTGGTTACCATTCTTGGTATGTCAAACAGTATATTGGAAGGGGACCAAATTGGGCAATGTATGGATGTTAAGTAAGTTGGCGGTAGCCAGAATGCCTATACATCCAGACCCTCATTACCCCCCCTTAAGGGGTTACTCTGGTGCATCAGGAGTGGGCTTTGTTTTTACGGCTGCCGCCTGATGTTCCTGGAGCTGTTTACTAGTTGGAACCATTTTGGTTGAGTTCTCTCCTTTACTGAGGCAGAAACAGGCTCTGTGGTATTTCTTAATAATTGGGTTTTTGGCACCTTGGAATTTTACTAGATAGGTGTTGTGTTCTGGTCTGAATTTTATGAATCTTCCTGGTCCCTGGTGTACTGAGTCTAGTTTATTTCTGTTACCATCTAGAATCCAGACAGGGGAGTTGATGGGAAGTGGTTCCTCTGTGGAGGTTACCTTTGTGTCTTGAGCCTCTTTATTTATGCTATTTTAGCTTTGAGGCAGATGTGTTGTAGATTTGGTGCTTTTTCTACTGTGGGAGGTTTCCCTGGGGGGATCTTTATGTATGGCTGTTTGTTGCGGGTAATTATTTCCGGTTTTTACCCGTAGATTAGCTCAAATAGTGAATAGCCTGTCCCTTGGTTGGTGCAGACTCAGGATACTAGTAATGCATGTTTCACGTATAGTGGCCATGTGTCATTGGACTTGTCATCCATTATTTTCTCTAGGGTCCTGATAAGGCTGCTGTTGAGGTGTTCCACTCTGCTGTTAGCCTGTGGCCTGTATGGAGAGGTTATGGAGTGTTTAATGTTTTTGGATTTTAAGTTGTCATTTACTACATGACCTGATAACTTGGTTGCTCCATCAGTTATGATGTTGTAAGAGAGGGGGGCTAGACTAACAAAGTCTGACTACCATCCTGGTGGGACCAACCACCAGGATGTCATCCAGTGCAAGACTGGGATAGCCGCTCAAAGGGACCTCCCAAAGGAGACCAGATGTGAAAGGGGAGGGAAGTATGCATCCAAAGCCATGAACAAGGCTCAGGTAAGTAACCACAGAGAGCAATCCCAAGTGGGAGGGACCTCTGCATCTGAATAAGGGATTTGATGCAAGGAGGGTAGGAAGGAAGCTGAAACTGCTGAGAGGGAAGGATTGTCCAAGTCAGAAGAAGGAGTTTCAGTAGTAATGGATTCTAAAGGGGCAACAGTTCTTCAAGATAAGAAGACAACCAAGGGAAAAAATCATAGGATACTGAGTTGGTGGGAACCTGGGTGAGATGTCCAATTACATTTACAAACAGACCAGGAATAAACTCAGAAGATTTAGAAATCAAGGAAAGTTTGCTCTAAAATACAGGGTTGGAGGGCCAGAAAAATAAAGAAATAGGCACCAGTATCCACATAGCCATCTTGTACCAAGGAGACAACATGATTTCAGCAGGGTGCCCTTTTTGCTAAAACTTCTGGGCGGACGGACCAAGTGCTCAGGTAAATATCAGGGAATGATCCAAATTAATATTCTCAGAACAACTCCCAACAAAAAACAACAGGTGAGCAGTTGGGCAGGCGGGCCAGGGAAAGCGGGAGGCAGGGATAACAACGTGAGTTGAGACAATTACCTTTATGATTTAACAAACTTCAAAACTACAAAAGGATTTGCAAAGTCAGGAGTTTATTCAAAAATTGGAATTGGTAAGCAAGGGACCTGACGGCCCATGCTTCCATTTTATTCAGAGGGGAGGGGTGATAGGACTGGGGGGTTATGAGAGGGGCTATTGGAGTACAATCTAAAGGGAAGCCTATTAAAGACTACTGGCCAATCTTCTCCTGGTTTGAGACCAAGAAAATAGGGGCTGCGGGCCTGGATGTAAGACTCAGTCCCTCAATTGGCTAGGAGCCTTCCAAGGACTCAGGGTGCACATTTCCCCTAATTCTTTCCTCTGGCGTCTCCACCGGAGAGCTCTGGAACCCAATTATTTTGGACCAAGGGACTTCTGGGCCAGAGGAATTGGCTACCTGGGACACCACTGATTGCAGGATTTGATACCCAATTTCCCTGGCCCACAGGTTAGGCTTTTCAGGCTCCATGAAGCCTGCATTTTTCTGTTGCTCTGCTAGTTGTTTCAGGTTTGGGCGACACCAGGACAACAAGAAATATAGCTGAATTAATGTCTCCTCTGCAGTTGGAGGGGACTAAAAAGGAGAAAGGGAACTTTGGCTGGGAAGGCCAACAAAAAGCTTTCATCTACTGTGTGGACCAAGTCCTCCAGGTTTTGGAGGGGTTTTTCCTGCACGTGGGCCACTTTTTTCAATGGTCTGGTAAATACATCCCAATCCAGGGCCAAAGGTGGGCCATGGAACTTTACAGATGTAGTCTGGAGTGCCATAGTTGGCTATTATTGCTTTGTTAATGAAACAGTTGATGGTTTCTGCTTTATGGTCCTTTGTTGCCCAGCAGATGGGCCAGCGTGTGGCAAAGTTGATAGCTACAATTAAGAAACATTGGTTTGTTTTTGTTTCTGGGAAGGGGCCCACTACGTCTAGTCCCCAAACCTTAAATGGTTCAGGTTCTGGTACTGGGTTGAACGTTGGCTGAGAAGCCTTTGTACTGGTGTAACTCTTGCACACTGTGCACTTTTTCATAACATCAACTATATCCTATTTGAGGTTGGGCCACCATACTATATCTTTTAGTGTGAGGTATAGTTTGTTAGCCTTTGTATGGCCTAGTAGGCAGTGATGTCTTAATATGGTGTCAACTCTTTGTGTGAGTGGGATGTACAGGACATGTTTGTCATTAATAATTTGGTATACAGTGCCATTTGATACATGGAAATACTTTTTGTTTCTTACTAATGTATTTTGGGTCAGTTGATGTGTTGAGGGGTCTTTCCCTTTGGTTTTATACTCAGTGTTGTACAGGTTTGGCCAGTCAAGATCCAGGTGGTCTGGGTGATCCTCTCTAGGCTGGCATAGTCTAGAGAGAGCATCATCTGTGACCAGCTCTGCCCCCTTTTTGTATTGGATGTCCAAGTTAAGCTGTTCCAGCAAGGACATTTAGTTGGCTTGTTGCCGTGCATGTGTCTTCTGAGTTTTGAAATAGATTAAGGATTTATGGTCAGTTAGTACTTGGACATTTAAATGTCCTTCTAAGTAACATCTCCATTTCTTGCATGTGTGGTATATTGCTAGCAATGACTTTTGTGTATTGGGTATCTCTGCTCAGTATTGGTTAGTTTTCTGCTTTTGTAACATACTGGCAGGAAGTCTTGCTGCCCTGGCTGGCAGATGCACAGGACTGCGCCAATGGCGGTGTTGCTGGCATCTGACTCAAGCTTATAGCACCTGTTATTATTAGGGTATTGCAAGATTGATGCTTTCATCAAAGCTTGCTTTAATAATTAGAAATTCTTGTCACATTCTGGTGTCCAGATGAATTTATTTTTGGCATTACCCTTGGTTAAGTCATTGATTGATGTGGTTAGTTTTCTGCAGTCTTTGATGTATTTCCTTAGGTAAGCTACCATACCAAGAAAGCATCTAACTTGTTTAACAGAGGTGAGGCATTGCATGTTATTTATGGCTTTAATTTTGTCTGGATCTGCTTTGATGCCACTGTCAGAGACAATGTGGCCCAAGAACAGGAGTTCCTTTTCCATAAATTGGGACTTACTTGGTTTTGCGTAAAGCTTGTGCTTTGTGAGTCAATCAAGTGTCTCACAGACATGTGTGAGGTGTTTCTCTTTTGTTTTTGAGAATATGATGATATTGTCAGGGTAGCATAATGTATTTGAGATACCATTTAGTGCTTGGTTAATCATAGTGACAAACGTTGCGGGATTGCTGGTCATTCCAAAGCTCATTACTCTACATTTGAAGGATCCAAATTGCATACAGAACACGGTCTTTGGTATGTCCTTTTCCTTTACTTCAACTTGGTTGTAACCTGAGTTGAGATCAATTTTGGAGAAAATTTTGGCTCCTGAGAGTCTTAAAAACAGGTCCTCTATAAGTGGAAGAGGGTATTTATTTTTTACTGTGCTTGCATTTAGTGATCTGTAGTCAGTTACCAGATGCAGAGTGCCTTACTTTTTCTTTACAAAGAACACTGCTGCCCCCTATGTGGATTTGGACAGGCAGATGAATCCTTTTGCTAGATTGTCCTCAATATAGGTTTTGAGGGTGCAGGTCTCTATGGGGGGAGTCTGTAGAGGGATTCAGGTTAGGGCATGGGTGTACATAGATCAATGCCATGTTTGACCTCCCGTTTGGGGGGTAGCTTGGTGAGTTATTTTTTGAATATATGGGTGTAAACATTTAGGAGTGCCACAAGTTCTGGGCATTGGATCTTTTGTGTTTGTATGTTATTAAACTCAGTGTACCTCATTATGTGGAGGGTACTATCTTTGTTTAGACTTTCTGAGTCATCTTGGTTTATGAACTGGAAAAATACTGTGTCTCTTAGAAAGAGGTCATTGGGTTCTTTGAGGATGTTGAAGTTAACTCTGTTGTGTTTGATGGTCATGGTTTTTGTTTTCCAACATAAGCTGGGGTTCGCTTGGGTGAACCAGTCCATGCCTGATACAATGTTGTAGTTTATGTTGTTCATGAAAAGTCCTTTGATGAACGTCTGTATGCATTGGAGGTCAATTCTGAAGGGAGTTGTTTTGCCTTTGAGTAGAACCTTTGATTTGTCTGCCATTTTGGCGTATTTGAAGTTGGATTTGACAACTTGTATTTTATATTTGGTTACAAATGGTTTGCTAACAATAGTGTGTTGTGCACCAGAGTCAAATAAAATTTTATGTGTATGTGATTTGTAAGTGCATGGATAGACAAGAAGTTGTGAGCAATCTTTAATTTTTATATTCATAGAAATGGAGGATTGCGGGACACGGGGGATGCAAGCAGCAAAGTTTGTGCCTTGGTACAATTTTTGTCAATTTGGGGGGAGACAGGGTCATTTAATCCTGTTCCTTCTCCTCTTTTCCCTGTTCCTCTGTTTTGAGACCTTTGAGATCAGAGAATGTGGGGTCAGATTTGCAGCAGGTTGTTACTTCAGCATTGTTAACTTCAGCAGTGTCTTCTCTTAGGACGGGAGCAGTTTGCGCTTTGGCTGCAATTGCCATTGTTGTGATTGGAGTTGCCTTTGTTATGGTTAGTGTTCTGTCATTTATTGCCTTTGGAGTTTTCTCTTACATTGCCGTTTGAGGAGCGGTTGCCGTTGTGTGCAGCATATTCCATGTTTGCGTGTTTTTCAGCGTGCTTGGCTTCAGCAATGAGCGCGGGCATGGAGGTGTTAGCCTCTGGGCAGATGAGGGCAGCAACAGAGGGTTTCATTCTGTTGATGAATGAGGCTCTGGTATGTACGTTGTCAGCTTGTGCTGGGGTTTGAATTTTACAGTGTATTTACTCAAATTCATTGGCGTAAGCTGCAATAGTGGTCTTCTGCAGAAGATTACTGAGCTGTATTGCAATGTCTAGGAGGGATTCAGTGATGCAGAAATTGTGGGTGATGTCTGCTTTGAACTCTTTCCAGTTGTCAAGCTGGTTATCAGTTTGTGAGCCAACCTAGGTGGAAAACCAGTTAGCTGCAGCCTTGTACAGGCGTTTGCTGGCTTCCTGGACCCATTTCTCATGGGGGATGCGGCTGGCGTAGAGTTTGGTGGCTGTGTGGTCTAGCCAGTTGATGATGTTTTCCTTTTTTTACCAAAGAACTTGTCAATACCAATGTATTTGGTATTGGTCACTTCACCTATGATAGGTGGTTATGTGTTTGTTTGTTATTGAAGAGAGCAACTGTATTGAATAATCTTGGTGCATGCTTTGGGCATGACCAGACCTTTGAACATGGTGCATCCACTAGGCATATCTTCATCAATGTTGTGGGCGCAGAAGTACGTTTTTCAGGTCTCCTGAGATGTGGCCTGGTTGAGTACATGAGCAAAGGTTGGGAGGTTTTGGTCAGTCATTTTCTCTCTCATGGGCGTGGTTGAAAAACTGTAGCTGCTACCAGTGATAAGGAGCGCCTTTTGGGGAAGCTTCAAATATGGAATTAAGAAAGAAGAGAAGTATATTTTATTGGATAAAGCTTTAGACTTATATAAACTTGACTGTGGTAGGGATTTAGTTGGATCAAACCTAGGGGTTGTCATGTGCAAGATGGGTCCAAGCCACTGGATACTTGGACAGTCAGGTGATATTGCTTGGTTACCATTCTTGGTATGTCAAACAGTATATTGGAAGGGGACCAAATCGGGCAATGGCTGGATGTTAAGTAGGTTGGAAGTAGCCAGAATGCTTGTACATCCAGACCCTCAACACCAGCCTTATTGATTCAATGGTGCCTGATAGCGGACCCTGGGCTCTCCTGGGAAAATTGTTATCTTATATTGTAAAGTTAGCTTCTATCTTGTGGTGGGCCTCCCTGCAGAACCTGTAGGTTGTCTGCCTGTAAGTTTTCAAGAACCTCCCACAGGCTGGATCCCTGACATAACCTCTAAAGTTGTCAATTTTATTTATTTCTAGCAAGTAAAACTCATGAAAATCAAATTCTTATTTGTGTATACTCCTTTACACACCCTTGCAACACAAAAAATCACTTTGTTGCTATCTGCAGCCACTGCGCTGCTGTTTGTGGCTTCCTCACCCAATATTGAGGAGTATGTTAAACCAATTTTCCAAGTAATCCATTTGCAAAATCCGGTTTATTATTTCTAAATCATTATTTTTGTAATTTTTGCTCTCATTTTTAGAGCTTGCATTTTACCTATACCTTTGTTTAAAGTTTATTGCTTAAAAATTTTGACACTGATAATTATTTAACTTCTCAATGTTTTCAGCATTTGGATTTAAATCCCACATTTTTTCAATCTTTCTGAATTAAAAGCTCTTCCACCATTACACTATTCAACTACTCTTTTTCTAATTTGATTGAAGTTTTGCAATTTATTCCTGTTTGATCTCTCACCTGTTTGTTAGATTCAGCAGCACTCACTGCCATAATGTTTGTTGTATCCAGCTCTAGCTTTGTTATACTTTTTCTACATCTGGTTCTGTTTTCTGCACTTTATACAGATGAATTCACCAGTCCTGCCCCTTCTCTACTTTTGTACCTCTCATTCTGGTTGCCCAATACTATTGCTTCTTCTCATTTCCTGTTTTGGCTGAGGAGTTGGATAAATTATTGAAACAATGGACAAATTTGCAGTTTCTATGAAACTGTTCAGATTTATTCTTTCAAATGACTCCCTGGAAACCCCCAAATGATCCCTTTCTACATTTGAGTTAGCACCTGCCATTTTCTCAAGCTCTGCTTATCTGCTCCTTCTCATCTCATCTAGTAATGTAACCAATTATTATTTGCAAGATTATAAGGAGTTATTCTCTGCTTGACAATGTAATCATTTGTTGGTTGACCACCTTCAATACTTTGGTAAGCTATCATGCTCTTCATCTCTTCCTGAGGTGATAAAGATTGCTGTGCTCTTGTTAAGTTTGGATAAGACTGACCAAGGGTTGGCTCTATGGGAACATCCTTCAGCCACTGTTGATAACAATATCTAGTGCCTTCTTTCTGCAACAAACATTGGTTTTTCAAGCCCCAGAACATTGAATACTATGAAAATTAAAGCACCTCCTGTTGCTTTCAATGAACTTCAGGTTACAAAATTTGTGATTCTTAAGGTGCCCAAGCCTCCCACTCATCTGATCAATGCACTGCATACAGTTGATCACCTGCCCCTACAGCCTGCATCCACAGTATTGTTGAAAGTGGATAATGAGTTGATTACAATGTCTCTTGCAGCTCTGGTCCACTTTGAAGTGAATACTGAGGAGAACATGTTTGATTGCTCCAACGTGTTGCTGCCTGCATCTTTGCTTATCACCACATCCACATGGGTGAACCTCCCAGAGAATAATCTTCTTCTCAAGGAAGATGATGTGTTGGTAGGTTGTTCCTCTTTGGCTCTGGCTGTATTGGAAACTATGCCTAATAAAAAGACTGGTCCTCTCAAGTTGTCCCCTGCCAGTGGTAAAATGATCTGCTTCTCAAAAGACTTCCCCATGTTGTCTGATAGAGCTTACAAGCTCATAGATTAGTATGCAGTTGCCCAGGAATGGATTAGAGCCTCCCAGTCAGTTTTAATTGTTTCCCAGACCATTGTGGCACTTTCTTTCTTATTTTCTGAAGGGGGACAGAGCCTACTGATCCTAAGGCTTATCTTCTGGCCTAACCAATGATTGAAAGCTCCATGGTCTCCAATAAATCCTTTTCCAGTTACTTCTTGTTTTCTGCTGTGTTCTTTTATTTTTTCTCTGCAAAGTGTTCTAGGCTACAGTGTTAGTAGATACAAGAGATATACACAAATTTTTCTCCCATAAATTTTTGGACCAGTTTGGCTGGTGTGAGGGATCCAGGCTGAATCAGCCAAACTTACTATTCTCATTTCCTGGCTGACTCTTTTTACCTTAATCTTCCTGGGATAAAGCTTTGGCAATATTTACCTCCAAGGAGGGTATTTTCTATGAAAACACCTTATTGTCATCAGGCCATTGGTCCATTATTTTTACACTTTTCTCTTCTCTCAACTTGAGAGCCCTAATATCTTGGTTTGCAGCATTTTTCACCTGCTACAAGATCTCATCAAACCCTACTAGCAAGTTCCAAAAATACCAGGTGTAAATATGATTCCCTTGCACTGGGTTTCCCTCCTTAGCAAAATAGTCTGAATATAACTTCTTAAAAGCTACTTTAACTTCTGCTAACAATTCCTTAGGTAAAGCCTTTGTGACTTCAAGACTCTCCCAGGCCTCCTCCAGGGAGCCTTCAGGGATCTCCTTTCTAGAGGCAGCAGTTTCAATTCTAAAGACTCCAAACTTTGCTTTTTTGAATAATAATTGAGAAGACATGATGATTGAAAAGATTGGGGGAAGCTTTGAATTTGACAGCATATATTTTATTATAATCTTGCTGAATTTTGCTTATATACCATTCAGGGTATATTTGGTTGGAATCCCTTCAGTTCAAGGATTAACTCTTGATTCCTATCACATGATTGATAACATAGCAATTTCTTTCAATCTGGGCCTTACCCTAAAAAATCCCCACATTTCTCAACCTATGAGAATGTACCCACAATGTAAAGGAATCACATGATACCTTTTGTTTCAATGTATTGATTTGGCATGGAACTTCCCCAGCTCCTGGTGCCAAAACCATGTGGAATCTGTACATTCCAAATCCCAGCTATTGTTGTTTCAACTGGGAACCAGCTTATCAACCCTAATTTCCCAGACACCATTGTCTACATTTGATTATTGTTGGTTAATTAATCCCTTGTCATTTATATTGATTCAAAGACACCAATTCTTTACTTGATACAGTCAAGTACATCTTAGCCCAATGATTAAATCCTCATTAATCATATCTATGGGTATATTTTAATCAAACTTTGGGGTTAATCAAATTGTTTTCAAGACACCTAGTCCACAATAGTGATTTGGTCAATCTTGCCTCAATTTTGCCAGTTAGTATGGCCTAACTAACAAACTATATTATATTCTTTTATTAAATATAGATACTAGTTTCCTCTGGAATATCTTCCTAAATAATTTCAGACAAACTTATCCACATTAAATAAACAACAAAAACAGAACAACCATATATACCTTGGATTATTTATTTGGCTAAATACTAAAAGTGACTGTTGTAAAGTTACAGCTGGGAATATCTCCCTGACACACTAGTTAAAGGTGGGCTCCTGAAATTTTCACCTTCATACCAGCTTAGGAATCCCTTACTTTTTGTAGTTAGTGGGCATCAGTTTGTGATGAGTTTGCTGTCATTAAAAGACTCATGTATCCGGTCATTGTAGGGTTTGAATGGTGGAGAACATACCAGCCCATACCTGGCCCAGTGAGTGGTAATCTGAAGATCCAGCACCCTGATGGTGTCATCATTGAAACTCCTCTGGTACCCATGAAGAGTGCTATTAAATTTAGTGGAGGTAGAGATCCCCTTTAAGGAAGGGTAGCATGTTCCTGACTCATTACCACCTTGCTTCAGTCACTTAGATTCTGTCTTTTATCCTAAAAGCTCTAATGGCTTGTCTGGCCACACTGAGTTCAATTTCCACCTCAAATGCACTGTTGACCTTGTAAAGATTTCTTCCCCCATATATTATATGACTCTGAAAGAGGAAGAATACCTGAATATCTGGACCAAGAAAATGTTGGACAAATGTCAAATATTCCAAAAGTCCTCTCCTGTGTGTTCACCTCTACTGTTTGTGCAAAAAGCAGATGATACTCTCAGACCCTGCATTGACTATGATAACCTGAATAACGTCACAGTACTCAATCCATATCCTCTCCCCATCAAATCCCAAATAGCCAGATGTGTGGAGAAGGTCAAGGTGTTTTCTAAACTTGATCTTCTCAATGCTTTTGGTAAAATAAGGGTTAAAGAGGGTCAAAAATAGCTCACAGCTTTAAAGACCAGGAAGGAAATCTTCCAGTATTGGGTCATGCCTTTTGTCCTAAAGAATGCACCAACATGCTTCCAAAGGGTGATCAATACTTTCCTAGGTGACCTCATAGAGTGTGTGCCACTTCCTACATGGATGCATACTGGTTTACTTGCCTGATGTTAAGTCCCATGATGCCCATCTCAATACTGTAGTCAAAAAAATTCATCAGGATAAATTGGTCATCAAAATGAGTAAATGCAAGTTCTTTCAAAGTAAAGTGTCCTTTTTAGGAAACATTATACTAGAAGGGGGGACACCATTTCACCAGAAAATAAAGCAACAGTCAGAGAACAGAAAACTCCAACCACAGTTTCCCAACTCAGAAGCTCCCTTGGTAACTGCAACTTCCTGAAGAAGTTTACCCCACACTTGTCAGAAAATGCAGTACCCTTGTATTTGGCAAGCAGGAAACAACAGCTAGTATAGACTCCTCAATGCAATGCAGCCTTCCAGGCATTAAAGTCCATAATGCTGTCCTAAAGTATGTTGGACACGTAGACTCTGCTAAGCTGTTTGTACTGGCTATTGATGCCTCCAAATACACTATAGCCTTGGTGTTTAATCAAGAGGATGAGTAAGGACAAGAGAGACCTGTGGGATACTTCTCACACAAGATGGACTTGCATGGGCTGAACTACATGGTATATGAAAAAGGACTGCTGGCTTTTGTAACCTCAATGTTATACTGGAAATATCACCTAATATTGGCATGTCAACCATTTATTGTATGAACCAATTATAAAGCTCTGATGTACAACTGAGAACCAAGGATACTATATGGCCAACAGTCTTGATGGCACAAAGACATTTCTTGCGTCAAGTTCCAATATGAGTTCATCAAAGGGAAATATAACCACCTAGAAGATGCTCTCAGTTGCAATATGAATCATCTTCCCATTTTGAAGGCTGAACAAGAGTTCAATACTTGCATTATAATCCTGCAAAAATAAGTCTTTTCTGAACCCACACTGCTAGACTCAAGCACTGAAAAACAAGACCAGCTAGCGGAATTAGACTTGCTGTCCAAGGTGAAGTTACTACAGCCACTTGACGCCAAATACAACCACCTGGTCCACCTAACAACCACCAATTCTCCAGAAGGCCACTACCAGACCAGTGAAGGCATAATCCACTTCATGGTCCAAGTCTGTATGCCAGAAAGATCTATCCAAAAGGAAATTATTCAAGCCCATCATTACATCCTGTAAGTAGGACAACAAGGGAAGAATAAGACCATAGAAATTATCAGACAGAAGTTTAATTGGAAGGGTATCACCACTGACAGAGTAAAATACGTAAAGGAATGTCTGATATGCTTCCAAGAAAAACTCAGTTATCTCAAGCAAAAATGCTTGTTAGTACCCCTCTATTGGGCATAAGGTCTGTGGTTGTCAATATCAGTGGACTTTATTGTGGAACTCCCCCTATCCCAGGGTTATAACACCATTATGGTGGTGTTGGACTAATTCATCAAGATGAATCACTTACTCCCCTTTTGTACTACTATTTCCTTAGTAGAAATGAGTAGAATATTCATCAATAGAATCTTCTCCCTTCATGGATTCCTCATGGAAATAGTCAGTGACAGAGGACTACATTTCACTGCTCAGTTTGGGAAGCCCTAACCAAACTTCTTGGTGTTAAATTATGCTGATCTATAGCATATTACCCCATTCCAATAGACAGACAGAGAGGGGAAACCAAAGCTTGAAGACTATCCTTGTTGCCACACCAATTTTGAACAAGAAAATTGGGTTGATAATTTACCTGTAGTCCAATTTGCCTACAACAATGAGCCCCACTTTTTGTCAGGTGTCTCACCCTTCTTTGCCAACTATGGTTACAACCTAAACTGTAATATGGGCACAAGATGGGAGAGTTTGGTGGTCCAAGCAAGCAAAATGGCCAAGAACATCAAGGAGGCACATGTCAGAGTGAAGGAGAATCTGACTCATGCTGTGTCAACTTACAAGGCTTACACTGATTGAATGAGACAGGGAGGTCCCACATATAAACCAGGGGACCTAGTTATGATTGATTCTCAGAAGATGTGCCTCAAGATCCTGTGCTGTAAGTTAGGACCCAAGAGAGTAGGTCCGTTCAAAGTACTACACTGCATTGGAACAGATGCTTACCAGATTGACCTATCCCCAAGCTTCAAGATCTTTAAGGCCTTTCACAAATGCCTCATTATCAATTAAAATGGCCCTATGTTAACTTCTCCTGAGCCTCTATTGGTGGAAGGCAAGTTCAAGTACAAGTTGGAAGCTGTGATTGTCTCTAGACTCCACTGGAAAAGGTTACAATACTTGATATCATGGAAAGGGTATCCTGACTCTGAAAACTCATGGATTGTTGTAAATTGCACCATTAACGCTATTTCAATATGGCTTTTGAATAATGATATGTGCAAAGACTTGGTTGGTTTTGCTTTTAACTTTGGGAATTCCTTGACATCCATAAATGGGTTGACATCAATGTCCACCCATTCCAGAAAATTGTACCTGTCTTCAACTGATCCTTGTACAAGTTTAACCCAATGTGACCCCCTCTGCCACTCTGTCTATATATTGAGTGATTATTGACCCTTGTATACTATTTAAGTAGAGCCATTTATTCCAATAAAGACAAGTTTATCCACATTTGTGTTGACGTTTGTATTCTTTAAGCTTTTTCTTTTCCTTTTAACCAAAAGGAAATTATCTTCTTGTATTCCAAGAAATAAGGTACATATCCTTAATTTTTCCCCAAAGGCTAAACCAAGGCTAGCTTCAAACCTCAAACCTTTTGTTATAAAAATTTCCTGCTGTTTACTCTTGGATTTTGTCTCCAATAGCCAAACACAACAAAATGGTGCTCATTACAGGGGCTGTCAGCCCCTTGGTTACTGTGGTACTTTTCTACAGGGCCTCTAAGGTCAACTTAGGGGAGTCCTTACCAGAAGGACTTAGCGGGCTGTGAGAGGGGGTGGTGCTAACCAGTAGCACTTATGGGAGGAGGCAGACAGGGGGTCTGTCTTGTATACCTGATAGGAGGGTAGAGGATAGAGGCAGGAGGGTGTTTTCTGGCAAGGAACACAGATAGGTTATGGCACTTACTGTAGTGTAACACTATCTTAGCAATATAGTAATCTATATCTGTGAAGATATTGGTAGAGCATCTATAGTGCATACCACAGTATAGTAACTCATAGAAATAATGGTATTCTATAACATAAGTTATGGGGGAACAGACAGGACTGTCTAGACCTTGCTCTTTCTATTGGAAAAATGGGAGGCAGCAGGTATACACCAGGGTTTCCTAAGTCCACAAGGGGAGAAGGAGGGGATAGCACTTGTGGTTGGGCCTGGAACACTAGCCTGGTAGGGATGCTAGTATAGAAGGGGGACCCTACTGTCACCCTTGGTCTCTGTAACAGGAATAGCAGGGGCTTCCAGAGGAAGGACCTGGTTAAAGGACACTATCTAAACAGTAAAAATTTCCAGCCAAGTGCAAAGCGCAATATATGTCAAAATGTATAGATAAAAAGGGTCAAAGAGGTTTTGTTTATTGTGAATGATGAGGGACTTATATATGTAATATTATGTACTTGAATGAAAGTAGGGAATCAGCTTAAGGGAAATGCATTGATAGTTTCAGAGTAGAGAATACAATAATACCAGGGCATTGATAATGTATGGTCAAGAGTATCAGACACACTTAGCATTTGTAGCATAAGAGAATCCAGAGGGTTCAAGAGGTTCAATTATAAGATGAGAGGGTCCATTATCAGAATAGAGGATCTAATACCTTTAAACATTACGTAGTGCACCTTGGATAGTGCACATAAGGTAGTGTACTGTAGATCGTACACCTTTGGTAGTGCACATAGGAGTTTTCACCTTAGAGTGCTATTTTCTGGCATCACAGTTACTCTGCTCCCCTGCGCCTTCTCTGGTCCTTCTTCTTTTGTCTCTGAAGTACCCAAACAACCCAAAGTTTTGAGTGTCCCTCTTGAAGAGGACATTACCAACTCCCCCAACCATCTAAGGTGATGGTATTGTTGCCCAGGTGTTTGTGGCACTTCTTCCAGCTTTCTCTCAACTACAAGCAAGCTTGCACCACCACACACTCACTCTCCATACTGGTATAGTGGCCATGTATACCATTCCTGGTCTCCATTTTGGTTACACTTCCAAGGAACTATATTCCTTCCTGTTGGATTTTGGCCTAACCCTGCTTTAAATGAATTAATGGAGACCATTGGTGTGCTAGTAAATCAGTTTATCCAAACCGCCTTAGTCCACCAATAATTATAATTGAGGTCCCAGAACCAACTTCTGGCTGTAGTAGCCTCTGTTGTAACCAACAACCACGCTCAGAACATGGCTTATTAAGAATGAACACACAGTCTCTTCACTTGCATTTCTGATAACCAGCACAATTTTTGGCCTCAAAAAAGTACCTGAACTCATTTTTAAATACACTTTGCTCCTCTCTCCCAGGATATATCAGAGATTGGCTGTGCAAGTTGGATATCATGCTGCTTGGTAAGGGAAAAGCAAAGCCACTCTTCTAAAATATTGGCAGGACTTTTATACCTTGGTTGGCATACTCAACTAATTCTGCAAACACATTAATACTCAACTAGAGATTTTTAGGTTGATTGTGGACAATTGGGGCCATCAGCTACACTAACAATACGGCCTGAACAAGGCCACCCTGGGTAATGCCCTGCTTTAAGTTCAGACTTATGTTGACAATAAGGTGGCCTTGGTAAAGCTGGCACCACCTGCGCCTCCTGCTGGAACTCCCTCCACATTTGAGGCTAATGTCTGGAAGGCCATAGCTGAGCTCAAAGTCACTACCTGATAACAGGCCTCTGCTTCCAATCTTTCTCCAGTGGTGCCTGTACCTGACCCCTGCCTTACCATCCTGACTGACCATTTTGCCATGTTACAAGGTGAGATTTTGTACCTACATCAATGCCTCTCTGTCAGGGATTCTTTTCCTGACTCTATTTTATTGGTGAAAAAATATTCAGAAGACACCCAGGCAAAGACACAAAACAAAAGAATTGACAACCATATTTGGCTTTAGAAACCCTTCTGGAACAAGATTCAAACCCAGGACACTAATGATGAATGTATTGTTAGTACAGAATCATCTCATACCTTTGATTTACCTTTTTATTACCATTTAATTCAATTGGTTTTTGCTTTCAAAACGCCTTTCAAATTCAAAAGAGTTAATAATAAGACTGTAAATGTCACTTACCAACTGTGTCTGATTGGCTGCATGAAGCTTACCAGACAATCCGTGACCCGCTCTCTCTGGTTTTAGGCCAAGCTCTGTACCTTATGATACTAGATCTTCTGGCTATACATTGCTTAATTAGCCCTATCATTGTGAAATCTTTTTGGTTCCTCTGCCTACACCACATCAGTTTGGAAATTATTAAGCAAATGTTTAAGTTTCACTTAAAACAGGTACTTCTAAAATGATTTACTCATGTAAATCATCTTCATTTCCCAAACTCCTCTCAAATATTCAGCCTTGTTTTAAAAGCTATATAAGTTCCAAACTTTCTTTCATTTCAAATGTTCCAACAATAAAGAATATTTCTTATACTATCTTGCCATGTCCTTTCTTAGTAAACTTATTTGAAGCCATGATGGGAATTTATTTACTGTTGTGATTTCTAGTCTCCCTTTTTACAACTGTAAAAGGTCTTGAGAATCCCACTACCACTATTGACTGGCAAAACTCCTCACCCAATGATGCCCATCAAAAGGAGTCCTTGGCCAATGGATGGTTTAAGTATCCTCCTGGTCATTGGGGAAGAAAGTTCCACTATGACCGCCAATCTTCTCCTCCACCTGCCAAACCCCCGTTGGTACGGCCTCACGCTTCATTCTATCTGTTGATGTACATGGTAGGATATTATCTTCTGGGTTGTTTCAGCTCCCTGATGGGAAGATTTGCATATTTGGGTCACTTAGGCCATCTTGCCATGGTCACTGTGCCCATTGGTTCAGCCATTGCAGGGCTTAATTTAGGGGCCTTGGCTCACCAGCTAGGGAACTTGTTCCCTGCCAAGTGGGTCCCTGACACTCTCTGATCAAGAGGATTTTTCTTCTAAATCTGATGGCAAAAGAAAGGCAGAGGCCACTGATGCTCCTGCCCATGAAGATGACAGATGCTGCCCTGGTCTGGTGGGCAAACTTGCATCAACTGTGCTCTTGCCTTAGAAAACTTGGCAGTAGTGACCAATGATGTTGCTGATAGACAAGATGTACTGGAACAAGAAGTCCAAAACCTTGTCTGCCTAACTGAAACTATTAATGAGCAAGTTAATCCTTTGGTATCTCAGGCTATTTCTTTATACTCCAGAGTCAATGGGATTGTGGGCACCTTGGCTGTCCAGCAGATTCTTTAATGATGAGCTTGGGACTGTTTTAACAACCACTTGGTACATTAAAGGACAGAACAGATCTGCACTAGATACCTTGTGAGAAAGCCACTGACTCCTGTGAGCTAGACAACCTGCTGCTGAGTCTGATTTTTAGGGGAACCCCCATATCAATATTCTTAATGTTGAAACTGCAGGCTCAACCTGCCAGCAAGGTTCCAACTAAGCAGGTTTGTGACCCGCAATCCAATCATCTGGTCACTCAAAGCCAGACTAGGAAGTCAACTTGAATTACCAAATCCAATAACATGAACAGATGATGATCTTCTACGGTGGATACCTTGTTTTGGCGCTTGACTCATTATCAGTATCAAGCCACCCCCTTCTTCCATCCAACTGTGTGATCACCAATCATGTTCCTGTTACCCATTTATTCACATGAAATATCTAATCACTATCTCACAATAAAGATTATTATCTATCTTCTATATTTTTTCCCCGCGTAACTCTGCTAAAACAGCACAGTTACAACATTAGTAGCACAGGTAGGTTCTCCATCCTACCTTATTTTGAAAAAATTCTGCCTGTTGCCCGCACACGCCGCAGCCAACAAATCCTTGACAGAATTATGTCTGGCCTCCCGCCCAACTGGACTCCGTACACTCTGGGTACTGAGATCCCAGTGGTTTTTTCCTATACCAAAACACGGTAATCCTGCTACCTGCCTTCAACACCATGTCTGCACAAGGTTTCTTTCAGGCTCTCTCATTGATGCCGCAACCAGCCAACAAAAACACCATGCCCGCCTATGTAGCTCAAAGACTATGAAGCGCTACCTTGGAGCCTTTTGCCGGGGCCAACAACAACACTGCCGCATGGATCCAGTCTGCCCAGAGCAAGCTAGATCAGATGGAATGCCCACAGCAATTTTGGATTGCAGAAATTTCCATTTGCCTGACCCATGACGCTGGCACCTGGTGCAACAAGTGGCATGAGGAGCACACTGACAAGAACTGGGATACCTTTAAGCAAGACTTCCTGGCAAGATTCATGCTTAAAGATACAGTGCTCATGATAATACGCCAAGTGAAGAACCTGAACCAGACAAGCACCGTGAAGAAACTCAACTGTGCCTACAAGGAACTCCATCTTTATGCACCATCCAACATGACCTTTGATACCCCAGCCACACACCTCATGTACTACAACGCCCTCAAGTTGCACGTGATGAGACATGTAAACCTGGATCAAGTGACCAACCTTCAAAGCCTGTACTGTGAAGCAGAAAAAGCAGAACAGACATCCAACGCTTTGCACAAGGCACAAACTGGGAAATGAGAAAGACCCAGGATTCCCATCCAAGCAGGCGCTCTGCTTGACCACCTCCTGGAGGCAACAGGAACAACGCCAACCACAAACCCACAAGTTCTAATGGGCATGGAAATGGAAACAATGTCCAGTCAAACCGTACTCATTTCTGTGTCACCGCCACAAAAGGCAACCAAGATGAGGGAAAAGCCCAGGGAGAGCACTAAGCAAGCCAAGCTCTCCCCACGCAACTCCTGTCTTGCCCTCAATGAATACCAACCTGAGACGTGGACCAATGCCCAATGATCCAGGTGCCCTCGGAGGACCCAGTACTGTACGCCATTGCCAGACATCCTAATAAATTGATGTCCTATCCTTTCCGCTTTTGCAGTTACACAGGCTCAGCATTCCTGGACTTGGGCGCAGACCAAACCTTAGTCAACAGTAGCTTTGTGGATAAGTTCAAGCTGGCCACTAATCCTTTGTGGATTTAAAATGTGGTCCTGGCTGATGAACACCACATTGCTGTGACAAGGAAAACTGCCCCCTTCTCCGTCATGCTCGAGAACCTTCACTCCATCATCCAAGGTACTGTCATTGACTTTCCTAAGTTTGACATTGTACTGGGACTAGACTAGTTACAAAAGAAAAATTCTCATGTAGACTAGGCAACCTGAGTGTTGACCATCAAACGTGAAGGTGGCAATCATCAAATCTACCCTGACTCTGTGGACCAACTGCTCCGCGACCACATCTTTGTGCGCATCACAGAGACCCAGGACAAGAAGAAAGATTTAAAGTCAATTGACTGGGACTCCTGCCAGTACAAGATCATACACTTCAAAGACCACCAGTATACCTCCACGCCTCAGGACTGCAACATTGTGGCCTGCCACCCAGAAATCTTTAAGGAAGTGTTACCTGGGCTGCCCCCTGAGAAGCATATTCAGCACTCTATCCAAATCAAGGGGGCTGTACCCAAGGCGCGCCCTATCTACTGGCTGACCCCAAATGAAGATGACACCTTATGCGCCTACCTCAAGTAGGCATTGGAAAAAGGACTTATCTGCCCCTCACAACCTCCCTTTGGGGCCACTGTATTCTTTGTGGCTAAGAAAGACGGTACCTTACGCCTGGTCACAGACTACCGCGCCCTAAAAAAAGTTACCATTAAGAATTGTTACCCTCTACCACTGATTGATGACCTCTTAAATGCCTTAGGAGAAGCCACTGTTTTCTCCAAGATTGATCCAACTGCAGGCTACAATCAGATTTGTATCAAGGAGTAAGACATTCCCAAAACAGCTTTCCTCACTAAATACGGCTCCTACAAATGTGTGGTGCTCAACTTTGGCATGAATAATGCCCTGTACACCTTTGTAACCTTCATGAACAAAGTGTTTGCACCCCACATAGACAAACACGCCCTAGTGTACCTAGACAATATTATTGTCTACAACCCCTCAGTGGAACAGCACCACAAAAATCTGGAAGCAGTCTTTGCAACCTTGGCACAACACAAACTATTGGCCAAGCCCTCCAAGTGCCAGCTCTTCCGTGAGCAACTACCCTTCCTGGGGCATATAGTCTCAAAAGACGACATCAAACCCTCATGTCAAAAGATACAAGCCATCTGCAAGATGCCACCACCCAAAGATAAGTTGGAACTCCACACTTTCTTGGGAATGATGACCTATGTACAACGTTTCATACCTGACTATGGCGTTCTGACTGCCCCCTTATCCGCCATAACTGGCGGCAAGTCTAAGTTTGTGTGGACCCCCCAATGTGACCTCTGTTTTAGATGCCTCAAAGAGAAGCTCACGGCAGCTCCCATCCTGCAATACCCCAAACGTGACAGGGAATACCAGATGGAAACCAACGCCTCAGATGCATCCATTGGGGGAGTACTACAAATTAAAAATAGTGACAGTGACTTCCTGCTCATAGCCTACAAATTACAGAAGTTGACAGATGGCAAGTGTTGATACCCTATCCACAACAAGTAACTGCTGGCTATCATGCACTGCCTAGTCAAATGGTGTTGCTACCTAGAACCCAGGAATAATTCACAGCATTAACTGGTCACAAGTCACTAATCTATTTCAAGACTCAAGCAAATCTGTCACCCCACCAAGGCGGTGGATGGAACTATTGGAGAGATTTAACATGCTCATCCAGTACAAGCCTGGGGCCAAGCTTGCCATGGCAGACGCCCTGTCCCGTCTGTATGTCCATGCTTCAAGAGGAGAGAATGGGCTCAACCCAGACTGGCCTCTCCTGGTGTTACAAACAAAAGACAAAGGGTTCCCCCCTGGCACCACTGACATAACCAAAGAAACAGTCATCAAGAATGAGCATCTCTTTGCTTACGTATATGAGACTCTTCACAGAAAAATGACTGACAGCACAACCATTCCCTACATCCCCACACATCAGCAAGTTGACACTATTCTTTGCTATCACAGAGATCTTGGACATACCAAGACAGAAACCTAAATGAGTTCCTAAAACATAAAGCCTGGTGGCCAACCTTATACTGCAATGTCCAGGAAGTTCTAGACCAATGTGAGGTATTCAAAAAGTTTTCCAAAAGAAAAACCCCGCCAAAGTCAGTTTTTCCCATCCGCACACAACTACCTTTCAAAGTATGGGCTTTTGACATTGTTGGCTCCATGCCAGGGAAACACAATGACAAGAAATACATCATCACTGCCATTGACTTTGTGACAAGATGGTCAGTAGCCCAAGCAGTAAAGGCACACACTGGAAATGATGTTTGACAATTTATTGGCAAAAAAATAATCAGCAAGTTTGGAAATCCAGAACTCCTGATAACCAATGGAGGCCAAGAGTTGACCTAAAAAAACACCAATGTATACCTCACCAAGAATGGGGTCAAACACACCGTAACAACACCATACCACCCACAGGCCAATGGACAAGTAGATTAGCTTAATGGTAGCCTTGTGCAAGCCTTAGCCAAACTCACCGCCGGGAGACCTGAAGACTGGTATACGCAGCTACAGACTGCATTACTTGTGTGTCAAACCCAAGTGAACAGATCCACTGGAAAAATCCTGTTTGAACTGGTATACGGCAAACAGCCAGATATCATTAAAGCATTGACAGGACCCAAACTGGAAATTCCAAGTGAAGTCCCCCCTTTCTCAGACCCTCAAGTAATGGAGGCTAATTGCCAGCAAATAGCCAAAGAGAATGAACGTCTGCAAAAGACATTTGTCCCAATCTGCAATAGACATGAAGTTGGGGACAAAGTATGGGTCACAAATGTTGACAAGAGCAAGTTACAACCTAAAAGAGGGGGCCAGTAATCATTCTAAAGGTAAACAACAGTAACACTTACCTTGTGCAAAGGTTTGGCAAACGTAAACAAGACAAAACCCTACACCATGATTGCCTAAAGCCCTGAAAAGCAAGACATAAACAACAAAAGACCGCCCTACCAGCTACAGAACAATAACTAGTTCAATACAGCGCCCGGGCTCCTGACAACCTGCCTGACACCTGCCCCCAGAGGAGGCCAACCTTCAGTTGGGGGGTGTCAAAACCGCAGGCTTGACCTGCCAGCAAGGTTTCAACAAAGTGGGTTTGTGACCCGCAATCCAATTATCTGGTCACTTGAAGCCAGACTAGGAAGTCAACTCAAGTTATCAAATCCAACAACATGAACAGATGATGATCTTCTACATTGGATACCTTGTTTTGGCGCTTGACTCATTATCAGGATCAAGCCACCCCCTTCTTCCATCCAACTGTGTGATCACCAATCATGTTCCTGTTATCCATTGATTCACATGAACTATATAATCACTATCTTACAATAAAGATTATTATCTATCTTTTAAATATTTTCCCTGTGTAACTCTGCCAAAACAGCACGGTTACAACATTAATCAGGGTGAAAATAGTTAATCTACATTATTGTCTATTGATCCCAACTATAAACCCATGTTCAAGAAAATCTTCAACCCCAAGACCTCCACCATTGCTGTTTTCATGACAATCTATAAGACTACCATGAAATGGTCTACTGAAAACCTAAAGAAGGAACACATCCTTGCCTGCCTGTATCCTACCCGTCAAGAGATTGTGGTTCCTGAACTCCCGTCCATAGTTACTTGGGAGGATATAAGCAACTCCTCATTGAGAATTTTGTAGGCAATCTCAGCCTGGAGGTTAAGAAGAATGCCTTTATGCATATTGCCTTCAAACCTAAAGAAAGATTGACTGATTTTGATGACTGCTTCTACATTGAAGGTCAAAAAATCATCACCAGTTGCCAACTGACCCCCCAGGAAGCATATATTACATTTTCTAATGCGCTGAAGGTGAACCAGCTCTTATGTTTACACTTTAAAGCACATAAGGCATCCCTTACGTCCATGAAGAGTATCAAGACCTTCCTGCGAGATATGCAACTGAAGCATGGAGAAACTGTGGTCTGCAAGAATAAGGGGGGATAGCTCTGGCACTACTTCTTGTGCCCCACACATCATGACTCTTGGCTCTAATGGGCAACCCAAGCAACAAGATTTTCACAATTGTGGTCAGATTGGACACCATTTACAAACCTGCACCTACCCATGTGTAGAGGAATGTGATTCTAATAAACAGGAAGGAAAAGAGAGGTCAGCTTAGATGCAGAGAGGCTCTCTACTTACCAATCTTCCCCAGTCTCCTCCTGATCCTCCCTCAGACAAAGAATCACCTCCTTTGTCTGGCCCTACTATCCTCCATCTATTTTCATGATTTTTTGAGTGGCTCTGAGCCCAAAGATTCTGACTATGATGAATTATATGGTTATGGTTATTTTGTGCTGGCTGTCCCTTAAACTGTTTCTGTTCTCTATAAGCTCTGCTTGGGAAAACTACTACCACAACTTGCCCACTTTCTGCTGAAGTTAAGGTCATGATGGTTCATCCTTATCTAGCCCAGGCTCACCAATCTCCTGTCTTAGTGGACTATTTGGAAGATGCTGCTGAGCTAGCTGAGGCCCTCTTCCAGAATTTTCTGTATCCTTACTCTTGCAGACTGTGTACAAGGAAATTCCTGGCTTGAAATGCATGTTGGCAAAATGGGAAAATGAACTAGAAGCTGTACAAGATATCATGGATGTCTTACCTCCCTTTGGAAAAGATACCACTTGTGTGGAAGTATCAATCTAGAAGTTTAAAATTAAGGCCATCCTGGACACAGGCTCTCCTGTCAATGTCATATCCTCCAAGTTGATGAAGAAACTCAATATGGCTCCTGATCTCAGCTATAATACATCTTATGAAACTGCAGTTATGGCTCAGACTCAAGCTTTAGTGCCTACTCTGCTCTGCCAATGGTATTTGAAAAGCTTCTCATTGCTTCCCACGAAGTTGTTTTGAAAAAAAAGCTATGACCTCCTGGTAGGCACCCAATTCCTTTGAGAGTAAAATGGGATTTTCAACCTTTGGGATGGATATCTGTCCCTCTTAGGATATGAAATTCTGTTGATCTTCAAAGAACCTCCCCACATCTCTGGCAAGCAACTAAAGACTTGCGTTCTCAAATACCTCACAGGCATTTTCTTGATGAAATATAGGACTCACTCTTCTAATATGTGCTACTCTCCTCCTTCCCGTCCTGCTGAAGAAGGTGTCCCTTTACTTTCTCCCGCAGCTTTTATCATCCCTCCTGGCTCTCAGGTGTTCATAGATTCTCAGATATCCTACAAGTTGCCTGAGAAGTTGTTCTTAGAAATGTACTTTCCTGAATCCCTAAGCCACAAAGAACCTCATTTATGTCCTAGGATTCTGGATTGAACTCATAAGGAACCTGTACAGCTACTGCTAGTTGATTTTAATGCTTCCCCCATGCAGGTTTCTTGAGTTCAAATTGTGGGCCATGGTTGTATCATAGAAGAACATGTGGCCTCCCTCTATCCCTTTGGAGCATTCAGTGACTTCAATTTACCAGAAGAAGACCCTCAAGTGCTCTCCCTATTTGCTGTTGCTAATTTCCCGCAGCTGTCTTCCATTCATCAGAAAGATGTACTAGAGCTTCTTGACCAGTTTAAGGATATCTTTGCATCTGGGCCTAATACTATGGCCTAGCTAAAGGGCTGTTCACCAAATTAAAACAGGCAACACTCTGTCCTTTTGTGCTAAGCCCTACCACCAGTGTAGAGTGAAAGATGCCCAGGTTTTCAAAGAGCTAAAAAACTCTTGGATGCTGGCCTCTTAGCTCCGTCCCAGAGTCCTTGGGCCTTCCTATTGCTGATCCTTAAGAAGAAAAATGGGGGTCACCACATTGTGATAAACTATTGCTTCTTGAATTAACTCACCAAGAAAGATTCATACCCACTGTCAAGAGTTGATGATGTTCTCAGACAATTGGGAGGCTTGAAATTCTTCTCTGCTATGTATTTGGCATCAGAATACTGGCAAGTTGACTTGTCCCCAGAAGACAAAGAAAAGGACGCTCTTATCACCTCAGAAGGTCTCTACACACCCACCCAAATGCCTCAGGGACTCTGTAATGCCCCAGCTACATTCCAAAGAGCCAGGTAATCTATCCTTTAAGATCTGAAGCTCTCATGTGTTCTGGTGTATCTGGACAATATAACAGTGTTTATTTCCAGGTTTGCCAATTATTTAGACTACCTAAAAGCTGTTTTCCTCAAGATTTGAGATTTAGGTCTGAGGCTTAAGCCGTCCAAGTACTCCTTCCTTAAAGAGCGTCTGGAATTCCTAGGTCATGAAGTAACCCAGACTGGTATACACCCCATGAAAAATAAGGTGGAATCCATTGATAAGATGCTGCACCCTAAAAATCTACACAATGGCCAGGTGTTTCTTGGCATGACAGGATACTACCAGCAATTTATCCCTGACTTTGCTGAACTAAGTGAACCCCTTGTTTAACTGCTCAGGAACTTCTCTTTTGAGTGAACTGATAGTCAACAACAATCATTTGAGGCTCTAAAGACCAAGCTTAAGGAAGCCCCCATCTTAGTCTACCCTGATTATAACAAAGAGCTTATCTTATACACTGATGCCAGTGGGATAGCTGTGGATGCAATCTGGGATCAGTTAGACAATGAAGGTGTGGATTGACCTGTAGCCTATTCTTTAAGTGTTCTCAAAAAACATAAGAAGAATTGTAACACCACAAAGAATAAATGCTTGGAAGTTCTACATGATGTAAAAAGTTTTGCAACTATATCTACCAGACCCATTTCACCGTAGTCACTGACCACTCTTCTCTTAAGTGGTTAAACAGCTAAAGGAACCTGAAGGCCAACTGGCTTGGTGGGCCCTGCGTCTACAAGGGTATGATTTCACTGTAGTACACCAACTTGGTACTCAACATCAGAACACTGATGGATCATCTATAATACTTATAATAGCTATCCCTTCTGCTAACCCTGATTGCCTGTACAAGTTAATATGATACCCTGATGCTTGGGCAACCAAGCCCAAAGAGATAAGCCTGGCTCTTTAATCCTTATCAAAGAGTACTATCATTTTAGACAGACAACTGTTCAATAAAGGTCAACAATGCCTATCTGCCCTACGTTTGTTCCAGAATAAGAATAGCTATTATACTCCAAGCTCACATTGATACTGGACATGGAGGCATAGCAAAAACTTATGACTTGCTATGCAAGAACTTCTACTGGGAAAACATGGGCCTACTTATCCCTGAAATACTTGCATCCTGTCACTCATGCCAGCTCCAATATCCTCAATCATCCCAACATCAGTTCAAGCTCATCCCACCTAAGCATGCCTTTCACACTGTGAGTAATGATGCTGTTGGGCCTCTCCCTTGTTCTAGGTCTGGGTGATAATTCATCTTGGTAGCTGTGAATCATTTTAACAAATGGGTCAAAGCAAGAGGTATAAAAGATATAACTGCCAAGACAACTGCAAATTTCTTGCTGCAAGACATATTCTACCGCCATTGATGTCCTCAAATTTTTCTTTCTGACAATGGCACAAATTTTAATGCTTGCCTCATCACGTCTATTGTAAAAGCTATGGGCACTCATTAGTCTTTCTCTGCCTGTAAAAACTATCCAAAAATGGAACAATAGAACACACAAATTCTTCCCTTGTATCCATTAGGAGGAAGCTAACCCTTTCAGATGCTGAAAATTGGTATATGTTCCTGCCTGCTGCCCTTTTAGCATACCAGCTAAGCAGACATCAGATAACTGGACAATCCCCCTTTGCTATGCTATATGGGCGTGAAGCTACAACCTCCTCAATCTTGGGCCCACCTTTAATTGAAGTTGATGCTGCTACCAACCATGAAACCTATGCCAAGGACTTAACCAATTGCAGCATTGACATCCAACCAACAGCATACTAAACAGTCTATAAGGTCAAGGCTCTATAAATAGCTATTTCCAATGCTTCAAAAGCCCCCTTTCAGAATTTCAAGTGAGTGACCTGGTCCTATACTATCAAAACGCACCAGAGGTAAAGCCCACAAATTAGAATCACTCTGGGTTGGATCTTGTGAAGTCACCTTCAAAAAGGGTGTTGATTATACCAAGAAGCTGCTATCATCTGGTTGCCCTTTTTCCTGAGTTCACTCCAAATTCCTCTGCAAATATCAACTCCCTGTGTCCAATCTTAAGAGGGAAGATGTCAGAAATTGCGCCAAAAGGCTATTTTGATATAGCCTTCAATTAATTATATGTGCAAAGATTTGATTATTTTTTTACTTTGGGAATTCCTCTCCTTCCATAAATGGGTTTACATCAATTTCCACTCATTCCAGAATACCATACCTGCCCTTGACTGATCCTGGTATGATTTTAACCCAACATGTCCCCCTCTGTCACTCTGCCTACCTAATGAGTGATCATTGACCCTTGTCTACTATTTAAGTTAAAACAATTCTCCTAATAAAGACAATTGTATCCACATCTGTGTTGGTGTTTGTATTATTCAAGCTTTTTCCTTTTGTTTTTAACAAAAAGAAACTCTCTTCACATGTTCTAGTAAATTAAGATATATCCCCTCAATTTTTCCCTGAATGCTAACCCAGAGTTATCTTTGAACCTCAAGCCTTTTGTAACAAAGGCTTCCTGCTGTTTCCTCTTGGATAATTTCCCTAAGAGCCAAACACAACAAAATGATGCTCACTACAGGGGCTTTCAGCCCCTCATTTGCTCCATTTTCCTGCAAATCCTCTTGTCCTTCTTCCATTGTTACAGAAGTACTCAAGTTCCCCAGGGGGTTGAGTCCTTTCCTTGAGAAGGATATTATCAACTCTCCTAAAACACCTATGGTAATAGTGTTGTTGCCTGGGCCCTTGCGCATCCTCCCAGCTTTCTCTCTTGATCTTTAACATGACTGTGTTGCTGCTTGCTCCCTCCTTCACACTGGTACAGTAGGCATTCTTTCTTCTATTGTTTTGTCCTGGTTACGCTTTTGAAGACTTATAATCCTTCTTGCTGGATGTTGGTCTCTTGCCTAGTTTGATGGAATCAATGAAAACTATTTGTGTGCTGGTGAATCAATTCATCTAGCCTGCCTTAGTTCATCATCAACTGGCTATGTGATCCCAAAATTAGTTTCTGTATTCAGTGGTGTCATCAATGATCAAAAAGCATGGAAAAATACGACATATCATGAGTGAAACCACATTCTCTTTGCTTGAATATTAATAATCAACATGATTATCTGGCTTCTCAAGAATATCTGGCCTCATTCCTGAACACCTTTTGCTCCTTGCTTCCTGGATATATTAGAGAGCAACTATGCAAACTGGATAACTACCATGCTTTCTGGCAAAGGGAAAATCAAAGCCACACTCTTAAGATATCAACAAGATTTTGAGACCTTGGTAGATGAGCTCAACCAGTTTTGGGAACATACTAATGCCTAATTAGAGTTTTTTAAATCTTGTGTGAATTATCGGGCCATAAATTACAGCATCAATACAACTTGGACAAGGCTGCCTTAAGCAGTACTCTGCACCAGGTCCAAATGTATGGTTCATTATTTTAAGGATTAGGCCATTTTCTAATACACATGCTGCCCAAGTCACAGCATAGCACAGTTCAATTTTGAAAAAGTAACTAATCAACATTTTAAATTTAAAGCAATAATAACTCAATAAAATCTTAATATATTTTTATACTGTAAGATATCAAAATGAAGCTAAGAATCTCATCTTTTTTATTAGTGAAAAAAATATAATATCTAATATACTTAATAGTAAAGTGAAAGCTTTTAAAATAGCATAGTCTGGATTTTATTATATTATTTTAATAATGATAAAAAGTAGATCACTTTAAAGCTAAAAAAATATTTTTCATTATACAGCATGTCTTTTTTATTTTATAAAATTAAAGATAAGGTCAAGAACATTATTTTCAAACTTTATTTTATTTAAAAAGCTCAAATATTTTAGGATTTTACGGTGGTTTGAAGTTGGGACGTTTTTTATCACTGTTTAGATTAGTTTTAAGGTTCAAGTGACCTTTGAACCTCAATTTAAGCATATTTTAAATAGAATTCTTTAATATTTTATCATTTAAAAATATTCATAAGTGTTACAATTAGTGAATACATTATTTTAATTGATTTGCGTTATTACAAAGAGGATATGATGTAACAATGATGCTTAGCTGCTCCACATATATCACTTGTGCATGAAAACTGAGTATTTCATTTATTCTAGAAATATAATTTTAAGTTTGAATTCTAATAAGAGCTATTAAATTGTTTCTTTCAGAGTAGTGTCATAAGGCTTGGTATATAAGCGCTAAAGCACCTAAGGTTTTCTTCAAACTATCTTTACAAAAAGATATAATTCCTGCAACCAGCACTCTTTTGCAAGGCATCTCTACAAAGCATCCAATTATCAGCAATCATAAATCCAATATTATGGAATCTGTTAACTTCACTTCTACCATGCAGCTCTTATTCTCATTGGGAGCATCAACAAAACGTGAAAGAATTTCTATGCTTAAGAAATCATTTTCCTTTGTTTCTGGAGGCAACCTTAATTCCTTCATCAATCACTTCCTCACTCAAACTGAGTTTGAAAAACAGAGTTCCTTCCTGCTGATCAAAATCAGAAATTAAATTGGATACTTGATAACTTAAAGGATCTCCTGAAATCCTTTCCCCAAAAGCATCTCCCAGCCTTTCAATCTCTGGTTACTTCCAGTTACTCTTTAAAAGAGCTTAATGGTATGGGATTTAATATAACAAAAAGTGAGTTTGAATATTCAAGAAAAATAAATAAGAATAAAAATGTAAACTTAGACAAAAAAGCTAAAAAAATAAGAACTATTCATCAAAAAAAGAAATAATCAAAAAATAATTATTAAAATTCTGGAAAATTCTTTTGAAACAAGCCAGTTTACAAAAAAGAACCAGCAAAAATTTACCACTTCAAGAATCTATAAATGATGACTTAAAATCTATTGATCAGCACAAAGACTTTTATGTTCACCAAAATAGATAATATAAAAAAGATATTAATGAATTAAATGATGAATCTTGTGTTATAGTCATAGATTATAAAGAGAATTTAAAAGTTGGTGGTGGTCCAATAGAAACCAATTGTTGCAACCAAGTTTCCAGCCTTGCCTGCTAACGTATCTTACAACACACAGGGGGCGCTCAAGGAGTTGCCCCTTGATGTGTCTAACATTATGGATTAATCTGATGGCAATATCAAATGGCAGGTACTTCATCTTAATTAGGAGCGCTACCAATTCAACTTGCTGATCCCCGCACAAGTTATTCCTCAGCTCCAAACCTTACATAGAACTCCCCACCATGCCACCTCCTTGTGGCCTTGTGGCTTTCCCCATATAGTATATTAACCACTATATTCTACAATAAACAATACCTTGTTATTATTATTCTGTCCTTTCAATTTGGACTGTTGTCTTCCCCAATTCCAAATACTGAATCCTCATTGGTTCAGTTGCAATAGTGGTAGCAGCGGTAGGTTTACGACCTACCTAAAACAAAATTCCCCCCAAGAAAGGGCAGAGTACGGGCTGTATGGCTACTCCTCAACAAGAGATCTTCCTGCCAATCCCCAAGGGGGACATCCCCAACAGGTACATCATCTATCAAGACCAGCTAGTTCTCACCAGCGTGTACAATTGGCTCTGCCTCAGGCAGCGTGACGCCAGTGTCACCCTGCCCCAGTCAGATCTGTCCCAGCGCATGCTCAACCTTCAGCTAGAATCCTTTACTGGTGGCGTAAAGGGGGCCAACATTGTCAGTTGGCTCCAATCTACTGAAACCTGCCTTTGCATCTGTCAGGTTCCTGAGCCCATGTGGGTTGCCACTGCGTCTGGCTGCCTCATGGGGCCTGCTGCTGTGTGGTTCACCAACTGGGCCAGCCAGGAACTTGACATTACCTGGGCAGCATTCCAAGACGCCGCCAAGTCCTGCTATAGCAAAACCTTCTCCCCCATAGTCGTGGGAATTCCTCTTCTAGCAATCAAACAAACTGGTTCCGTTCCTGAGTACCTTGCCGCCTGGCAACAAGCTCTTGCTGCTTCCCCCAAAGTTGTGACCAACAGAAATGCAATGCTACTCACTCTCATCATCAATATTTTAAAACCCCATATCTGTAAGTGGGTCCCCCTAGGTTGCTGCACCTCCATCAACAACTGCTATAAGGCCATTGTGGAGGCTAACAACCAGGCCTCAATGGGCTTCTGCTGTACCAGTGACACTCCATCCCAACCACGTACCACACCTGGCAATGGCCACAATCAAGTAGGCCGCCGCCAGCCCCGTCAGCAGGATAATGGGACTAAACACCCCTGCAAGGGGATGCTTCAGCTAGCACAGATCAAGGATCAGGGAAAAGCCTGGGGGTTGTAGCAACAAGAGGCCTTGCAACCCCACCTGACCCATCCTCTCAAGCCCTGCTTGCAAAAAATCCCTGTGACTACAACATTCACAAGGTCAAAACCCTTTATATCTTCCAAGTCCACAGCAATGACCCCATACTTTAAATCAGCCACTCTCCAAATAAAGTAACTTGCTTGGCCTACCCCTTTTGTTTCTGCGGGAACACCCACAAATTACTGGTAGATAACAGGGCCGGCCGCACTATGGTGGACCAGGTGTTTGCCAATTCTCAGCAATTGGACCAAGTGCTCAGCAGGTTCAAAGCAGTACAAGTAGCTGACTCCTGCTAGTTGCAATCACCCACAAGACAGTACCCTTCTCTTTAAGAATGAGGAACGTCCAGGTTAAGCTCTCTGGGCCAATCATGCCCTGGCTCAGCCACAATGTAATTGCTGGCCTTGACTGGCTTTGGCACAACCATCCCTATATTGATTGGGATACTTCTGTCATCACCCTCAATATAAATGGGGTGGGATTCTAGATCTACCCTGTAGAAATGAGCAAGCTACTACATGATACTGTGTTTTTTAGAATAACAGAGACAGGCTTGTACAACTTCAAGGGGAGAAACTAGACTTTAACCTATGCTCAGTCAAAGTTATCTGCAATGAACCATCTGTGGTCCCTCCCTTGACCTCCTCATCTCCACCAGCGCTTGCTGCACTCCTTGAGGAGTACAAGGATGTTTCATTGAGACACTTGAACAACTACCTCCTCCCTGGGATATCCAGCACGCTGTACAACTTCAAGGGTCATTACCTAAAGCATGACCATTATATTGTCTTACACCAAAGGAAGATGAAACCCTCTGCCAGCACCTTGTGGATGCACTCAATAAGGGCTTCATTTGCCCCTTGCTCTATCCATACAGGGCAATGGTCTTCTTTGTAGCTAAGAAGGATGGGTCCCTTTGCCTGGTCACAGACTACCGCGCCCTAAATGAAGTGACAGTTAAGAACAAGTACCCCCTGACGCTGATTGACAACCTGTTTGATACACTTGCAGGTGTGAAGGTCTTTAGCATGATTGATCTCACTGCGGGGTACAATCAGGTCCATATTGCACCAGGGAACAAGGCAAAAACTGCTTTCTGCACACGCTACAGGCTGTTTGAGTGTTGTGTCATGAACTTTGGAATGACCAATGCTCCCTCCACCTTTGCCATGTTGATGAACAAAGCATTTGAGGAACTGATTGAAAAGTGTGTGGTTATGTACCTTGACAACATTATTGTCTTCAGTCAGGATCAAATCACACACCTTCAAGACCTCTGTGCTGTCCTTGACACCCTTTGGAAAAACCAGCTAAAAGCTAAACCCTCCAAATGTGAGTTCCTCAAGTCAGAGCTGCTATTCCTTGGGCACACCATCTCTGCCCAAGGGATAAAGCCCAACCCTGCCAAAATCAAGGCAATCACCAGCATGTCGCCCCCCACTGATATGAGCCAGGTACAGACATTCCTAGGTATGGTTGCCTATGTACGCAAGTTCATTCCCAATTGTGGGGAACTAATTGCACCTCTCACTGAGCTCCTCAATACCAAACAGCGCTTCCATTGGACCCCCATCAGAGATTGAGCCTTTGAGACGTTGAAGCAAAGGCTCACAATAGCATCAGTTCTGAAGTTCCCCAATTGAAACTGACAGTACAAACTTGAGACCAATGCTTCCAACAGGGTCATAGGGGGCGTGCTAAGGGTAGAAACTGACAATGGCATCTTTCTCCCCGTGGCATACAAGTCCAGGAAGCTTACTGACTCAGAACTTTGTTACCCCATTCATGATTAAGAATTGGCAGCCATTATATACTGTGTTGAGAAGTGGCGCTGTTACCTGGAAGGTGCTACCTTCCCACCTTGCGTTCTGACGGACTACAAGTTGCTCCAGTACTTCAACATGCAGTCCCGCTTGACACGCCGCCAAGCAGGGTGGGTTGAGCATCTATCCCCTTATCAGTTGCGCATTGAGTACAAGCCTGGAAAGGAGCTTGTCACAGCTGACGCCCTTTCACAACTCTATGTAGCGTCCATCACTGGGGATGATGGCTTGGACCCAGATTGACCCATGCTCTACCTCTGCCCTGAGGCAACTTGCTACAAGGGCCTTAACTTGGTCACCATCTCCAAGTTGAAGGACAACAAAAGTCAGTTCACCACTGATGCTGGTAATGTCTGCTGCTAGGCAGAGATAGGTAAGAAGACGCCTTACATTCCCACCATGCAACAAGGGGACACAATATTGCACTACCACCAAACCCTGGGTCACATCAGAGGGCATAATCTCTTTGAGATTATGAAACAGAAGGTTTGGTGGCTGCACATGAGTCAATACATCTTGGACCTCCTCAAAATGTGTGTGCTGTGCAAAAAAAACACGTCCAAACCTGTACCCCCCAAGTCTGTCCTGCCCATCAAGGCCATGGAACCCTTTGAGCAGTGAGCCCTCAACATTTTGGGATTACTCCCCAAGGACAGACTGGGAAAGAAGTACATTATCACTGCCATTGACTACTTCACTTGCTGGCTAGTGTCTTGGGCAACAACTAACCACACCGCCACCGCCATCACCCGCTTTATTGATAATGAAATTGTGGCTTGCTTTGGACAACCCAAACGTCTCATCACAGATGGCAGCCCTGAACTTGTTGGGCATGTCATGAAGGCATACTGTGCCAAGAACGCACTCTAACGTATAGTTACAACCCCCTACCATCCTCAAGCCAATGGACGCATGGAACGGTTAAATGGCTCACTGGTTCAATTGATTGCCAAGCTCTCACATTAACACCCTAACACCACATGGACTGAACACCTGCCCACTGCTCTACTTATCCTGCAAGCAAGAATCAACAGGGCACTGGGTTCAGCCCTAGCACCCTGGCCTTTGGAACACCCGACAGTCTGACTGGGGTTGAACAGGGAAAACTACGGTCCAAGGTTCCTGACAAGCCTCCCCTAGTAACAACTCCATCCCTAGACTAATGGTGTGCCAAAGCCTGGGAAATTGAACACAAGAGGATTGCAGGAGGGACAAAGCACCTCAAAGCTAGGTACACCGTAGGTGACCCTGTCTACACCCTCAATCCCAATTCCGCCAAGTTGGAACCCAACCACCTAGGGCCTTTCAAGATAGCCGCAGTCTATGAAAATCACATTTATCAACTTGAAGATGCCCAAGGAAACACAAAGAAGCTTCATAATGATTGCCTGCACCCCTGCCGCGCCATCCCCACACAAAAGTTGTTTGTGCGGACCTTCCCAGACCTTCTTCAGACTCCAGTCTTGGTGTCTGATAACAAGCAGGGGGCAAGGGGGGTGTTACAACCAAGTTTCCAGCCTTGCCTGCTAACGTATCTTACAATACACAGGGGGCGCTCAACAAGTTGCCCCTTGACGTGTCTAACATTATGGATTAATCTGATGGCAATATCAAATGGCAGGTACTTCATCCTAATTAGGAGTGCTACCAATTTAACTTGTTGATCCCCGCACAAGTTATTCCTTGGCTCCAAACCTTACATGGAACTCCCCACCATGCCACCCCCTTGTGGCCTTGTGGCTTTCCCCATATAGTATATTAACCACAATATTCACAATAAATGATACCTTGTTCTTATTATTCTGTTCTTTCCATTGGACTGTTGTCTTCCCCAATTCCAAATACTGAATCCTCATTGGTTCAGTTGTAACACAATAGCTGTTTTATTCTAAGATACCTATTTCTTTATTGGGATTTGCATTGGTATTTAAAGAAAATAATAAAGTTAAATGTGAATACCATGATTTTTATCTCAAATATTGCCTCATGATTCTTATTTTCAGGTGAATGTCTAATAAGCCTTCCTAAATTAGATAAGTATAAAAAAATTAAATAATATAAAGTTGTGGACTAATAATGGAAACTATTTTAGATCTTATGAATTCAAATATTATCTATTTAAAGAGGCACCAAAATAAATTAAAGGGTCTATTAAATTTACTAGATTTGTAGAATGCCATAGGAAAATCATTATTGATGGTCACTTTGGTTTGATATCAAAAACATTAAGAGAGAAAGAAAATCAGCTTTATATTAGTAATATAATTAAACTTAAAAAAATTTTGACCAAGAAGAAAAAAGAAAAGAATTATATAAATCAATGCTATCAGTCTCAAATATTTCTCAAAAGCCAATCTTTTATATTTATAAAAGAAAAGTTAGGTCTATAAAAAGAGAACTTGAAGTTAAAAATCTGCACATTAATCTTTCATATTTGATGAAAAATGGGAATTTATATACTTCACCTCTAATATTTGAAAGTTTATCAGAATATTCTGAGATAACTTATCATTTGAAATCACATGATAATACCAGAGAAACAAAATATCAGAAGATGTTAGTGGTGTATTAGGAAAAATTCATGAAATTGGACAGCTTACTAGACAGTGTATTTCAAATAGAGTTATTAGTCTTTCAAAAACAACAACTTTTTTTTCTGGACACACTAAGAATATTTATGACAAGCCAAAGATAGGGTAATAGCATTTATAGCTTTGGGGCTGCTATTACTCTCCCATGCAACTCATCATAAATATTTTTGGTTTGTAGTTTGTTGTAGCACTTAAGATATTTTCAGTAATATTATAAGCTGCAATTTTTTAATTCTAAAGTTGATGAATTATTTTCAAAAAATTCATCTAAGCCCAAGATCAATTAAAGATTTGAGATTGATTGTATTTTAAGCTCTTGTAAATAATTTGAATATGAATAATGTGATTAAATTATAAAATAATCAATATGGCACTTAGTTATAACAAGAAAACTAATGATCCATATGTTTACTATGTAAATTGGTGATAAAATACACTCAAGTGCAGTGAGGCAAAACTCAAACAAGAAACACAATAGCAACTTTTATGTAAGCAAAATCTCTCAGTTGTTGTGTGAAATAGATTTTAAACAAGAATGATACCAAGATATCTAAAATAAGGCATGTGATATGAAACATAAAGTATAATAATATTTCTCTGGGTGTTTAAATATGGCATAAATCTAGGAAAATTTGGTGGAACTATTTTGGGTATTCTAAAATGGGCATTGTAAAACCAAAAACAACCAATTAAGAAATAGAAAATTCTATAATCAGGATATTGGGTGGTAAAAACTCTAACTAAATAACCATATTCAGATAAAAAGCAAAAATGCAAAACCATTGTACAACTTATTTAAGTTTCATTTAGTATTTTATTAAATTTTAAAATGGAAAGAGCACAACAACAGAGTAACAAGAATCCATTGTGTGCCGTAGTTGGAGTTGCCCCTGCAGGTCAAAAAATTGAGTCAGTGCAACACAAGTGCCTACTCAGGACGGAGACAGGGGGGAGGGTTCAATAGTGACACTGCACTGACACAGCCGGTTCAAGGAGCTCAAGCTTCTAGGGTGCGGAGCATAAACCCCTGGGTCCCCAAGCTGACCTGGAAGCCCACCAAAGTTACCTTCACCAAGAAATTTAGAGACAAGGATGTAGAACTTACTTCATATGTATTTGACATTGTATACTGGTAAGAGTTGGTCCCGTCAGCCATGCTGGAGAAGGTGAAGCCTGTACTTGATACTAGCTACAAGCCCTACATCAGTGGTGGCAACCAGGAAGAGGACAAGGAGCCTGAGTTCTACCAAACTGATGAGGGCCAGTTAGTGTTGAAGAAAGTTGCTACGTTCTACACCAAGGTACCCATGCCTTGCAAGCCTGCCACCAATCAGGATCTAGATTCACCAACTCCTGTAAAACCCACTCAGAAGCGCATCCCTGATATCAAACACATCATCCTGCTCAAGATAATACAGGAATCTGGAATTACAAGGCAGCCACAGCTATTGTCAGTGGATCCCAAATATTCCAGTAAAGTTTAATAGATTCATCACTACTGGGCAAGTTATGAAAGTGGAGAAATCCTTGTGTATATTGACCCTGCTCAACAAGAAGCAGAAATGAGCAATTTTTTTGGATTGACCAAGACTGCCATCTTCAACTGAAAAATATACAGTTGATGGTCAAGTCCACTTTTGGGATCAAGGCTTTTGATTTCTTTTTACTACCATGTGAGTAAGGGTCTGCAGTTCTTGTGGAATAAACTTGGGGCTTCTCCCTATAATCATAATAGCCCTACCAATATCAAGCCCAGAAAAACTACACAGAGGTGTACACTGCGCCCAAAGGAAAAGAGACTGTCAAATTCTATTACATTGACAAATTAGTGTTTGCCTTATCTATGAAAAACAAATATAGCTATGTCCCCAAAAGTTCAAATGACGGAGTAGCTTGGCATGCTGCATTCTGTGCCGCAGCCTATTCTATAATGGCTCTCCTTGGTCCAAAGGAGATTGATATATACCAAATGATATTGAGATCCCACAACAGCTGTACCTTCTTATCATCCTCCAATTGTTCCAGGAGTACCTGAGGCGCACAAGCCTGGGCTTCACCAATGTAATAGTACTGAACAATGTTGGTCTCCATAAGGTGGCAGATATTCTTGCTGAATTTTCATCAATTGACACCAGCATTGCAGTGGGCCCCCAGCAATTGGCCACAGCAAATTTGCGCCTTCTCTTCCTCACTGTCTATTTGATCTTCTTAAATCCCACCAAGGAAGTCTTTGGGTGGCTCAAGCAAGCCGTCAAGCAAGAGACCCCAACTGGGACCAAAGACCTGTTTGATTTTCTACAGACGGGATCCACACCCTCCCAGCTGAGACTGTGGCCAAATATATGGCCGCACTGATTCATTTCTCCCTGCATGCCTTGCTCAACAGCCAATCAATTAAAGGCTTAATGTGTCTGACTTTTTTTATATTCTCTAATTTACTATTTAAGATTTATTAATTATCATTTTATATTTAGAAGCTTCCAAGCCCGCAATCACATTCAGCAGGACCATCAATGAAGGTTCATAATTTATTTATTTATTTTATATTGTTTTTTTTATTATAGCCTCTGAGGCTATCCCAAACGCTTGATACTGGATTACATGTATATATTTATGTCACTCTTTTCAAATAAATATAAAAATAAAATTAAAAAGTTAAATTTAAAGTGTACAAGTTAGAAGTAAATGTTATTAACACATATTATATGCTTTTATAGAGACCTGCTCCAGGAGTTTTTTTTGCAAAAAATTGTTTGCTAAAATAAGAATTAGAAAAATTAATTAATTTTAAAAAAATAAAATCTAAAAGTGTAGCTTATATTGAGGAATGTGATTTTTATTGATGGTGCCTATGGTGGCTCTTTGGTATGTACCCACCTGACAATGGAAGTTGCGCACAACCTCCACTGCCACACTGTAGACAGTGAATACACCTTGATTGAAAAGTTCTTGGCAGCTATTAAAAGGGAATTTAGTGAGATGGGAGTGAAGCATCAGCTTTTCAGGCAGGGCCCAAACCTATGAATACCAGCCAGGACCAGGGCGCCCTGGATTACATGGTCCACCAAGTTGTAGCCCATGGGGACCTTCTTGTTTTTCAGGGAGAGCCTAGCCTTGTCAATCCCAAGGAGGACCCCATCTAGGTCCTCAACGTTAGCCCTCATCCCAAAGTAGAACAGGAACCCCAGGTAAATCACCAGATGAAGCCTTTGCCCAGAAAGAGCTTCAGTAAAATTGCACAATTTATTAAACACAGAGCTAATTTTTTTTCTCATGCTTTGTCTTCAAGAAGATTGGCTCCATGGCTGCAAAACTCCCATCTTGTTGGCACTCCAAGCCAGCCCAAAGTCTGCCAGGAGGATTTTAGTCTTCTCTGCAGCTGTTGCGTCTGCAACAGCCAATTTCCCCACTGTGCACTCAAAGTTCTCAAGGAAGTAGAAGGGGGTGTGCTCCACCAAGAAGAAGAAGCAAGCAGCCACATGGGCCTGGCCCATCTCTGGCACTTTCTTGAATGGAAGTGTTACTAGGACGTCCCAAACAATCTCAAAAGAGTTTACACAGTAAAGTTCACTGAGTACCATCAGGTCTAGGCTAACCAATTGGGCATTCTTTTAGGCAGTAACTGCCCACTCCAATGCCCCCTCAGAATGTTTAAGCTCATCCAATGCCTTCCTGGACATTGGGAAGGACCCTGGATTCTGTCTCCAAGCTCCTGCACAACAGGGGGGAGACAGAAACAGCTATCTAGCCACTTGATTGGTGTAGATGGCATAAAAGGTGGCAGGGACAAACAGGACCAGGACCCAGCGGAGTTCACTGTTTACATTTTCTAAGAAAAAAGGTAATTTTTTTGAAAATTTATTAATTTTGTTTTTTTGGCTACCTTTTATTTCTTCCTTGCCTGCAGCCTTGGCCAGCTTGGCCATTCTTGGTGCAAGAAGTTGAGCGGGCAATTCCATATCATCTTTCCATGCGCGCTTTGCTGGCTTGAGATGTGCATACATTTTAGGGCCGTCAACCCAGACAGACAGCACAGAAAGATTGTACACCTTAGACTTTAGGCCCTTGACCACTGTCTTCTGAATGTTTAGTAAGCACTTGATTGTCTTCTCAGGGGTGTCTGGTATTTTAGTCATAAGGGTCTTTGCAGACACCTTGTTTATTTTGTCTCTGTCAAGGACAGCAGACTTAAATCTTGCTTTGACCTTGAGATTGATTTCTTTGATCTCTGCAATTGCAGAGTCAAGGTCCTTCAAAAGCTTCTCCAATTCTCTCATTAATTTTTTACTAACCTTTCCATATGTTTTATAGCTTTCATCCCAATAAACTCTGTGTTATTATGATATAATTGCCTCTTTTTTTATCCCTGTTTGTTTTCACATTACTCTAATATCCCATTTTTTATCCATTGTGTATATGTTTTACACTCAACTCAATATGTGTTGTTTGCTTTGTGTTGGCATTGTCCCTTGATTACCAAATTATTTTTGGTGCTTGACATAGCCCCTTGTGAAAATATTAACAACAATTTGGTGGTCAACTCAATTTGAATTAGAAAACTATAGGTTAATTGTGTTTAGGTAAAGTGTCACTGATCTAAATTCAAAACCTTGATGATAAACTTTAAGCCAATCAGGAGCCAAGTGATAAAGTGACTTTTGTGACATGAAGGGACATTCAATAATTCTTTGGTGCATGTGCGCTAATTAATCTGATTGGCTGGTTGTTTTGCTATTGTGCGCCATTGCCACTGTGGCAAGTTGTTGATGTACTAGTGCCCAATCAGCTGCTGGGTTAACACTAGTCCATCAGCAACTTGCCACAGTATCAATGGTGCACAATGACAAAACACCCAACCAATTGGATTAATTAGCACACATGCATCAAAGAATTATTGAATGGCCCTTTATGTCACAACAGTCACTTTATTACTCAGCTCCTGATTGGCTTAGAGTTTATCATTAAGGTTTTGAATTTGGATCAGCAATAACTTTATCTAAACACTATTAGCCTATAACTTTCTAATTCAAATTTAGCTGATCTCAAAATTTTGTTAATATTTTCATAAGGGGCTGTGTTTGGGTGTTAAAAATAACTGTGTTCTGGATCTAGATACACAGCATAGCAAATGTATGATTTTATAGAAATAAACTGAACATAAAGAATAAAACCAACTAAAAACAAAGAAGATTTGAACAATTGAATTCCATAATGAAGATAATATAAATAGAAAATGTTTGGCAACAGGGAGTTTATTGGGGCGGGGAAAAGTGATGCCTAGTAGGCAGGATATTGCGGGAAGGAAGGCATAGAGCAGGTGCTGGCCTGGGGGGTCTGTGATTTGGTGGGTGGGGCTGGCATGTGGGGGTGGGGGTGACAGGGGTAGGGGTAGGAGGATTTTGTGTGATGGCTGCCTTATACTGCTTGTCATATTTCTCATCTGTCATTGCCTTGATTGGCTGGTATGTGGCTATGACATGGGGTGAGAGGCGCTTATCCTTGTGTGATTGGTTGCAATGTTCAAGTGGAAGACAATTTGGGCAAACAAGTCAGCCACCATCTGTGACCAAAGAGAGACTTATGATCAAGGACACCAAGATAGAAATCATTAAATATCTGGAGGACGCGCTCCCAGACTGTGTCTCCAATATTGAAGAACACTACATTGGCCAGATGGATATCTGCATGACCAGCAGGGTGGACTGAGGCTGGTTTCTGCGCCCCTGGATGGCCTCAAGAGCATTGGAGCTAGCCTCCATCTGGTGGCTCAAGAAACCCCAGTGCTTTTAATTTTAGCTATTCCAGGAGTCAAGCAATTCACCAAGGATGTGGTTGTACTTGTAGCCATTGGTGAAATCTGGGTTTGTCCAATAGTAGACAAAACCTTTGAACAAAAAATCCATAAATACACCAATGAAAATCCCCTTCTTGACCTTCTTCCTCCCTTTTTAAGTGGCAGCTCTTCCTTGCTTGCTAAAATTGTCAAAAGCTATGGATAGCTTATAGTAGGAGACAAACATGATGTCATCTGATAGACTTTTCAGTCATCAAACAAGAGTTGATTCAATGGCCTGATCATATGGGGAATCCTCAGTGCCTTCCCATTAGTTCCAGCAACATTGGTAAGTACCTGGACTGAAGCCTCCTTTCCATACATCCAGAGCTGCACCATGAGATCAGACACCCAAATTCCATGGTGCTCAAGTTGCTTCCTGACCTGGGTCAGGGGAAGCTTGGGGTTCCATTGCAGGATATTGAGCATTACCAGGTACACCTCAGCGATCTGGGAGTCAATTTTTTTTTGGCTTTTTGGCTGTCCCAATAATATTTCCTTTATTCATTAAGTTATTAAAATTCCCACATTATGGTGGCTTGGGTAAATTGCAATTGGGTGGCAATCTGGTCCCAGGACAGACCCTGCAGGTTCAGTGCCACAATTTCTTGAAGAATTTGGGTAGTGATTCTGAGTTTGGGGCGCTGGGCCGCAGGAGCTAAAGCCTGATTAGCTGGGGGGCAGGTTAGCTTGTGGCAGGAAGTTGTTCTAAATCAGGGTTGCCATTATAATTGGTTGATTGATGGGAAGCTTGTGCAGAGGTGGGTACAGAAACAGGGGCAGAGCTAGACACTAAGTGAATAATGAACAAGTCAAAGCCATAGGGGTTGGGGGTCAGGTACAGGTCAGCTTCCTTGTTACCTGCCTCAAAGGCTTGGGTGTAAACGGGTGCCTTCACGTCCTGAGCCTTGTCTCCATTGAAGCTGGCTTGGCTGCTGCTGGCTTGGTTGCTGGTGCCGTTGAAAATGTTGTTGTTGTTGAAAACCATTGTAAAAAACCTAGGATTAAATCACTAAAAGTAGAAGTTTAAAATTTTATGATTTATTTTTATTGTAATCACAATTCCATATTTGGAATGTTGTAAATTTTACTATTAATGCTATTTGATATGGCCTTTGAATAATGATATGTGCAAAGATTTGGTCGGTTTTGCTTTTGACTTTGGATATTCCTTGCCTTTCATAAATGAGTCAACATCAATGTCCACCCATTCTGGATTGCCATACCAGCCCTCAACTGATACTGGTATGATTTCAACTCAATGTAACCCACTCTTCCACTCTGTCTAACTAATGAGTGATCATCAACCTTTGTATACTATTTAAGTATAATCAATTCTCCTAATAAAGACAAGTTTATCCACATTTATGTTAGCTTTAATATTCTTTAAGATTTTTCCTTTCTTTTTTGCCAAAAGGAATTCCTCTTCTTGTATTCCAGTAATTAAGGTATTTGCCTAATTTTGCTCAGAAGGCTAACCAAAGACTAGCTTTGAGCCTCAAATCTTTTTTATAAAGATTTCCTGATGTGTCCTCCTGGATGTTGTCCACAGGAGCCAAACACAACAAAATGGTGTTCACTACAGGGGATGCAAGCCACTCAGTTACTTTGTTCCCCTGCGCCTTTTCTGGTCCTTCTCCTTTTGTCTCTGAAGTAACCAAACAACCCAAAGTCTCTACTCCTCCACTTGAGGAGGATATCACTAATTCCCCATCTACTCTAATGGTAATGGTACTATCTCCCGGGCCTGTGTGGGCCCTCCTTCCAGCTTTCTCTCTCAATTATGAACAAGCTTGCGTTGCTGCACACTCCCTCCTTCACATGGGCACTGTGGCAATGCATACCATTTCTAGCCTCCCTGTTGTGACTGCCTCCATTCACCATGTTTTGATTTTGCCTTTGATGGGTTATTTTGAGGATGAATCTCTCTCTTTCTTTTGCCTCTCAAAATGAGTCAATGGCTGAATTGGGAAATACAATTGTTTGGTTTTGTAACTCTGCGTAACTCACTTGCCACACTCATGCTGGTGGCAAGTGATTCTATTGTCCTGGTGGGGTTTTGTGGTATTGTCTACCACTATATATTTTTTTCCTATTCACCAATAAAATTAAGTTCTATTCACATTTTTGTCTTTGTGTCTTCCAGTACTTTGGCGCCTCTCTCTAGCCACAACTAGTAGAGATTATTCATCCAGGGCCACAAGGTAATTGCATAGCCTTCCCTGCCATCTAACCTAGACTTAGTACAAATCCAATCCTAAGGTCAGAATTCCCTGTTGTGTGTCTGTGCTGAACCTTGGAACACAACAAAAATGATGCTCACTACAGGGGCTGTAAGCCCCTTGGTTATCCCTTTTGCATCCACATTTACAGGTCCTTTGCCTCCGCCTATACAAGAGCCGACTTACCTGAAATTACCAGTCCTCTTATTGAGGAAGATATTGCCAACCCACCTATTGTCCCTACTGTACTGAACCTTGGGAATGGTCCTCTCCTAGTTGCTTACCCCATGGGTACCCCTGACTTAGAACAAGTCATGGCGGTAGCCCTTGGGATAGCCCATGAAGGAGCTATCCCTTGCCTTCAGCTGCAGTTCAGTTGGGCTGAATACTAAAAATTGATTGTGGCTCCTCAGATTTCACAGCATCTCCTCTCAGTGGCTGGCTCCGCTGAGCACTTACTATTGTCCTTTGTGCATCCTGCCTTAGCCCACCATCAAATGGTGTTAGGGCTCCACGTTCAAGAAATCTTGTCTCTACAAGCAGCTGTTGCTCATCACTGGGATCAATTTGCTGCCTATCAACAGTGAATCCATTCCCTGTTTTCCTTTTTATCTCACAACCAACGCAACTCTGTCACCTCCCAGACTTTTTTGGTTAATTCCATATAGCAAATGTGCCAATCCATCCCTGAATATGTCAGAGAGCAGCTACATGAGTTTCACCAGTTAGAACAACCCTGGCAAACCCAATTAGATTCCACCCTGAACGCTTATCTCACCAACTTTTAACAACTTGTACAGCAGCTCAAGGCATTCAGCACTTATTCCTTTGTACATCTACAGCAGGTAGAAAACCTTGCTGCTAAAGGCCTTAATGAGCTCAGTGCGTAATTTGATCAAGAAAAAACTATCACTGTTGCTGCTATTGCCAAGCTCTAAAATCAAGTGAATGAATTATCTATGCCCAAGCCAGATGCTCTGCCTTCTCCCCCATCTGAAAATATAGTGGATAGAGAGGAGAGGCTATGGGATGCCATTTGAGAGCTGAAAGCTTCCACTCACAGTCAAGGTTGCCCTATCAAAGCACCCCAGCCAGATCCCCAAGTGCTTGTTTTGATAACTCAGGCTGCTGAGCTACAGCAGAAGGTTGCTGCCCTATGCAAAATTATGGCGGCTACTGCTAGTCCAACTGGAGTCATTGACAAAGATGGCTGCTGCCCTGGCCTGTAAGGGCCCCCCCAAATTCACTATGCTAGAGATTCAATCACTCTAGCCAATGAGGTGGACCACTTGAAACAAGACCACTCTAACCTTGACAAAGATGTGCAAGAAATGAGTGAATTAATTGATTTGGTAAATGATAGGTTTGCGCCTTGCCTTTCAGTGGGTCCTTCCTTACTTCTCAACTGGCTGAGCTCTCCACAGTAGTAACCTCCCAAGGCCAACGCCTAGATTTACTGAGCAACAGACCACTATAGCTAATGATATGGGTGCCTGTGCTGCTGAGACCCTTATGACCCTTGAGGAAAGTGTTTGACAGTTGTGGGCTAGAAACCCCCCTCAAAATCTGAAGCAGAATTCTCCCTGCGCATAAATGTACTCAATAGCAACAATGGTGGTCCAACTCCCAAAGCACATTCAAACCTACCTTTAAAGAAAGTCTTTGACCTTAAAACATCTACCATTGAAGATTTCCTAACTATCTATGAAACTGCCATGAAGAGAGCCTCTGATGAGGTTAAAAAGGAACACATCTTAACCTGCCTGCAACTGACCTGTCAGAAGGTAGTAGTGCCTGAGCTGTCCACCATTGAGACTTGGGAAGATATGAAGCAGCTTCTTATTGACACGTTTGGTGATGACCTTATTCTGGAAGTGAATAAGGATGCCTTCATGTACATTGCTTTCAAGCCTAAAGAGAAGCTAGCTGAATTTTCAGAAAGATTCTACATGGAAGGACAGCAACTGATAACAAGCAGATAATTGACTGCCCATGCAGCTTACATGGCTTGCACTCAAGCCCTCAAGGTTAACCAGATTCTGTGCCTTCACTTAAAATCCCATAAAGCTTTGCTTTCCTCCATGAAGAGCATAAAGACGCTGTTGCAGGACATGCATCTTACCCATTCTGGAGCAGTTGTTTGAGAGAATTGTGCCGCTTCTAACTCTAGTTTATCTTCCTGTAGCCCTCACATCCTTACAATGAACTTGCAAAATCCTCCTTGACACCAAGGTTGCCACAACTGTGGTCAGATAGGTCCCCATTCTTGAGTCTGTACCAACCCTTGGGTTGATTGAGCTGACCCCAAGGAGCAGGCGGGAAAAGAACAGTCAACCTAGAGGCAGAGACGCTCTTGGTTGACAATTCTTCCCAGTCTCTTTCAATCCATCCCTCTATAACTGACTCCAAGCCTTCTAACACTTAGGCTCCTCCTATCCTTTATTGTTTCACAATATCTCTGAGGACTCTGACCTGGATGATTCTGATGTTGAAGACCCTGATGTGTATGGGTACTCTGTTCTTGCTGTCCCAAAAACCATTGCAGTTCCCTACAAATTACAATCAGGGAAGACTATGACAACTACTAAGCCTTTGCCTGAGGCCAAAGAAGTTGTCTCTTGCCCCTACCTCACTTAAGCAAAGAGGTACCCTGTGTTAGTGGAGCTGTCAGAAGAAGACGCTGAAGTTGCTGACACTGTATTCAAGAATGTGTCAGTTTTGTTTCCTCTCCAAACTGTATGTAAGGAGTTTCTGGGCTTAAGATGCATGATTTAGAAGTGGGACAAATAACTAGCAGAGGCTCAAGACATCTTGGCTGTCCTCCCACCCTTTGGTTGTACTACCACTTGCGTAGAAATATACATCCAAAAGGTGAAGATCAAGGCCATCTTGGATACTGGCTCTCTGGTTAACTTTGTCTCCTTAAAGCTTGTCAAAAAGCTCAAGCTTGCCCCTGAACTTAATTATCACCAGTTGTATGGCACAGCTGGATTATCCATGACTCGCGCCATAGGAGCCTACTCCGCTCTCCTCATGCAGTTTGGGAGAGCTTCTCTTAGCTGTGCCTGCAGTTGTATTGGAGAACAAGAGCTACAATCTCTTAGTTGTTACCCAGTTCCTTAGTAAATACAATGGGATTATCAACTTGAAATATGGTTACCTCTCTATTCTAGTATACAAAGTCTTTTGATCTTTGAAAAGCCAATTAAAGTTACCAGAAAGCGCCTCAAGATGTGTGCTTTAGAATATCCCACTGGTTTTTTCACTCAAAAGTACTGCACCCACTTATCTAACATGAAGTGTCCCCCCATGGCTTGTCCTGCGTCTGACGGGATCCCTCTCCTGGCCACACCTGCTGTAACCATTCCCCCTGGCTCTCAGGTCATCCTGGATTCCCAAATATTGTATGAGCTACCTGAACAAACTTTCTTGGAGTTGTACTCTCCTCCCTCATTAGGTTGCAACAAACCTTACCTCTGTCCTGGAATCCTAGATGTTCCCATAAAGACCTTGTTCAATTGCTAGTAGCCAACTTAACTGCTCTCCTCATAAACGTATCTAGAGGGCAGGTTGTTGGTTATGGCAAATTATTGAATTCTCCTGATGTCTTGTCCCTTCATCCCTTTGGTACGTTTCAGGACTTTAACCTACCGTAAGACAAACCCCAAGTCCTATCTTTGTTTACTGTGCAAGACTTCTCACAGCTATCCCTGGTTCAACAGAAAGAGGTGCTTGAATTGCTAGATCAATTTTCGGACATCTTTGCCAAAGAAAGTACCAACTATGGCCTAGCCAAAGGAGTTATTCATCAGATTGATACTGTAGATGCTCCCTCCTTCCACACTAAACCATATTGCTGCAGTTGTGCGGAGGACGCCCAGGTGTCTAAAGAGCTCAAACAACTATTAGACGCTGGGCTACTGGCCCCTTCCCAAAGTCCTTGGGCTTCACCCCTACTCATCCTAAAGAAGAAGGATGGGGGTCATTGTATTGTGATGGACTATTGAAAATTGAACTCTTTAACCAAGAAGGACTCTTACCCCTTGCCGTGTATTGATGATGCTCTCAGCCAACTTGGAGGTTCTAAGTTCTTCTCTGCTATGGATCTGGCATCAGGATACTGGCAAGTTGACCTTTCACTTAAGGACTGCCAAAAGGACGCTCCCATTACCTCTGAAGGGCTGTTTGAGCCTACCTGCATGCCGCAGGGACTCTGCAATGCCCCAGCCACCTTTCAAAGGGTCATGGACTCCATCCTCTGCGACTTGAAACAGTCCTGTGTCCTAGTATACTTAGATGATATAACAGTCTTCAGTGCTACCTTCACCAATCACCTGGCTCATCTCAAAGAGGTGTTCATAAAGATTCAAGAATATGGCCTCAAGCTAAAACCCTCTAAGTGTGCTTTCTTCAAAGAGTGTCTTGAATTCTTGGGCCATGAAGTAACCCAGACAGGGATTTGCCCAATGACTAAGAAGGTTGAAGCCATTGACAAAATGCTTTTGCCCACTAACCTGCAAGAGCTACAAGTCTTTCTGGGTATGATGGGCTACTACAGGCAGTCCATTCCCAACTTTGCCAATACTAGTGAGCCCCTAGTCCAGCTGTTACGTAATGTCCCTTCTGAATGGACCACCAGCCAACAGCAAGCTTTTGAGACCCTTAAACAGAAACTCAAGGAGGCTCCCATCCTAGTGTATCCTGACTACAATAAGGAATTCATCCTATACACTGATGCTAGAAATCTTGTTATTGGGGCTATTTTGGCCCAATTAGATAACAAAGGTATGGACCATTCTGTGGATTATACTTCCCATGTTTTAAACAAGCATGAGAAGAATTACAGCGCCACAGAGAAAGAATGTCTTGCCATGTTGCATGCAGTCAAACAGTTCTGCCACTACATGTATGGTACCTATTTCACTGTTGTCACTGACCACGCTTTGCTTAAATGGTTACAACAGCTTAAGGGGCCAGAAGAACAACTAGCTAGATGGGCCCTCTGCCTGCAAGGTTACAATTTCACTGTGCTTCATTGCCCTGGGATTCAACATCAGAATGCTGATGGTTTATCCAAAATGCACATCCTTGCTCTACATCCTGCTGAGGTTGATTGGCTGTATGAGCTAATTGGATACCCTTTCTCTTTGGAAAGCAAGACAGAAGAAGTCCAAGTAGCTTTGTCCAAACTATCTGAAGATACATTCATTCAAGAAAATCAGCTCTTCAAGAAATTACAAGACCAATATCTGCCTTATGTACAACCTAGTCTTTGCCTTTTGTTGGTGATATAAGCTCATAAGGAGACTGGGCATGGAGTCATTGCCAAGACTTTTGACTGGCTCCAGAAGAATTATTTCCAGGAAAACCTTTGCCTGCTAATTCCAGATGTCATAGCTAGTTGCCACAAATGCCAGCTATAGAGACCTTGAGCTGCCTTGCACAAGTTCAAACTTGTCCCCCTTCAACACGTGTTTCACACTGTCAGCATTGATGCTGTAGGGCCTCTTCCCCGTTCCTGTTCTGGCTACTGCTTCATCTTAATTGCTTTTGATCATTTCAGCAAGTGGGTAGAAGCTTTTTTACTAAGGACATCACTGCTAAGACAACTGCTGCCTTCCTGTTACAAGATGTTTTCTACTGCCATGGTTGCCCTCAAGTGTTTTTTTTTCTGAAAATGGAACTAACTTCAACACCAAGTTGATAACTTCTGTTATTGAGGCCTTGGGGTCTCACCAGTCCTTCTCTGCCCCCTACAACCCTTCTACTAATGGGGCAGTTGAGCGTGCAAATTAAACTCTGATTTCTATCATGAGAAAGCTCACCTACTCTGACGCTGCAAATTGGGATCTATACTTACCTGCTGCTCTCTTTGTGTATTGCCTTAGCAAATATTGTGGCACCAGATATTCCCCTTTTGCTACGCTGTATGGGCGTGAGGCTATCACTCTGTTGCTATTAGGGCCCCCCTGCTCTCCTCCAATAAGGCCATGAATCCTGACAATCACATCAAAGATCTAGTCAACTGCATAATTGATATAAAGGCCACTGCTTACACCTCTGCATATAAGACTAAGATGCTTGAGCTCTCCCTCAATAATTCTGGATGCTCCCCTTGCCTGAGTTTGATGTTGGCAACCATGTTCTTTATTACCAGCATAGAGTGGGTGGACACACGCATAAGCTGGACACTCTGTGGGTTGGCCCTTTGGAAGTGACCTTCAAGCAAGGGTCTGAATACATTGTAAAGCTCCTCTCTAGTGGTTGTTCATTTTCCCAAGTACATGCAAAGTTCCTCTGTAAGTACCACCCCCTAAGGCTAATCTAGAAGGGGCAATGTCATGAATTCCACCATTCACCATGTTTTGATTTCGCCTTTGGTGGGTTATTTTGAGGACAAATCTCTCTCTTTTGCTTTTGCCCCTTGAAATGAGTCTATATTCAAACTGGGAAATACAATTTTTTGGTTTCTTGATCCTGCGCAACTCACTTGCCCCACTCATGCTGGTGGCAAGGATCCTACTGTCCTGGTAGGGTTTTGTGGTATCATCTACCACTATATATTATTTTTCCTATTCACCATAAAATTAAGTTCTATTCACATTTTTGTCTTTGTGTCTTCCAGTACTTTGGCACCTCTCTCTAGCTACAACTATTAGAGATTATTCATCCAGGGCCACAAGGTAATTACATAGCCTTCCCTGCCATCTAACCAAGACTTAGTATGAATCCAATCCTAAGGTCAGGATTCCCTGTTGTGTGTCTATGCCGCGCCTCAGAACACGGCACTGATCAATTATATGAGTTAATGGGATATCCTGACTCTTGGACAACTGAAACAGAAGAGATCCAACTGGTCTACAGGCCTTATTGAAGGATACTTTGATTTGGGATAGACAACTCTTCAAGAAGGTCAACAATGCCTATCTGCCCTATGTTTTTCCTAGCATGAGGATAGCTATTATACTCTAAGCTCACATTGATACTGGACATGGAGGCATAGCAAAAACTCATGACTTGTTGTGCAAGAACTTCTACTGAGAAAACATGTGCCTCTTAGTCCCACACGTCCTTGCATACTGTCATTATTGTCAGCTCCAAAAACCTCAACCATCAAAACATCAGTTAAAGCTTATCCTGCCTAAGCATGCCTTCCACACTGTGAGTATTGATGCTGTTAGGCCTCTCCCTTGTTCTAGGTCTGGATGTTGCTTCATCTTGGTAGCCAAAGATCATTTTAGAAAATGGGTTGAAGCCAGAGCTACAAAAGATATAACTGCCAAGAATACTGTAAATTTCTTGTTGTAAGATATCCTCTATTGACACGGGTGCCCTCAAGTTCTGCTTTCTGATAATGGCATTAACTTCAACTCTTGCCTCATAATGTCTATTGTAGAAGCTATGGGTATTCACCAATCCTTCTCTGTGCTATATAATCTGTCAACCAACAGGACTGTTGAACAGGCAAGTTCCTCCCTTGTGTTCATTATAAGGAAACTCACCCTCTGTGATGCCACCAATTGGGATATGATCCTCCCTGCTGCTCTCTTTGTGTATAGACTCAGCAGACATCAAGTGACTGGCCAATCCCCCTTTGCCATACTTTATGGGTGTGAAGCCACAACTCCCTCAATCTTAGGACCCCCTTTGATTGAAGTTGATGTGTCTGCCAATTCTGAAACTCATGTCAAATATTTGATTAATTGCATCATTGACATTCAGGCAACAGCATAATCAACTTCCTATAAGGTCAAGGCCTTAGAGATCTCTCCTTACAATGCTTTTAGAGCCCCTCTCCCATAGTACCAAGTAGGTGACCTAGTCCATTACTATCAAAACTATACTGTGGGTAGAGCCCATAAGCTAGACTCCCTCTGGGTTGGACATTGTGAAGTCACCTTCAAGTAGGGCATCAAGTATACTGTGAAGCTACTATCATCTGGTTGTCCTTTTGCCTGAGTTTACTTCAAATTCCTCCGCAAATATCAACTCCCTGTATCCAATCTTGAGGGGGGAGATGTCAGAAATTGTGCCATTAATGCTATTTTATATGGCCTTTGAATAATGATGTGTGAAGATTTGGTTGATTTTGCTTTTGACTTTGGATATTCCTTGCCTTCCATAAATGGTTCAACGTCAATGTTCACCCATTCCAATTGCCATACCAGCCCTTGACTGATCCTGGTATGAGTTTAACCCAATGTGACCCCCTCTGTCACTCTGTCTATCTATTGAGTGATCATCAACCTTTGTCTACTATTTAAGTATAATCAATTCTCCTAATAAAGACAAGTTTATCCACATTTGTGTTGGCTTTAATATTCTTTAAGATTTTTCCTTTCCTTTTTGCCAAAAGGAATTCCTCTTCTTGTATTCCAGGAAATTAAGGTACATGCCCTTAATTTTGCCCTGAAGGGTAACCCAAGGCTAGCTTTGAACCTCAAATCTTTTGTTATAAAGATTTCCCGTTGTGTCCTCCTGGATGTTGTCCCCAGGAGCCAAACACAACATGGAAGGTTCTCAAAATCATTTTACACAAATCAGGTGCCATGAAAATGCATAAAATGCATCTGTTCCTAAATTGAATAGCTGTTGATTGGCTGTTAAAAAGTTATTTTTCTATTTTAGGCTGCTCATCCTACACATCTTGTGTGACTTCATTTTGTTTTGTGCTTGTGGAATCTCACTTATAGATTGCTCAAATTTTGTTTTATTTTAGCCTTTCTGTTAGTGCCTCATGTGAATCCTGATTGGGTTATATGATACTCCGGAACAACATCCATCAATCTCATTTTCCCATCAGTTCATTTTGTTTGTGGTTTAAACAACGCTGCTTGATATTTGCTATAATTTTGTATAATGGGCTAGTGAAATTTGTTTTTGTTTGACAGTTTATTTTTTAACTGAAATATTTAAATTATTTGTTCCTGAATCTTGCGCAACTTGGATTTTGTTCAAGTCTGAAATCATTTTGTTTAAATCTAAGGTATTTTTGGTTGTTGCCATAGCTTTTAAAACTACTGTACCAATTTATGGTGTTTGGCAGCTGTAATTCATATCTGCAAGCTCTATTATAATTGGCATCATTGCTTGGTCAAAATTCCCAACAATTTCTCTGATTGCTCCAGGAGCACCTTAGGCGCACAAGCCCAGGCTTTACTAATTTCATTGTATTAGATAATGTTACATTCCAAAAGGTGGCAGATATTCTTGAGGAATTTCCAACAATTGATACAGGCATTACAGTTGGCCCACAACAATTGGCCACATCAAATTTGTGCCTGTTATTTCTCCCTGCCTATTCCCCATTACTAAACCCAATTGAAGGAGTCTTTGGGTAGCTCAAGCAAGTTGTCAATCAGGGACACCAACTGGGACAGAGGAACTATTTGATTTGCTTCAGGCTGGGATCCATAACCTTCCAGCAGAGACTGTGACTAATCTTTATGAACATGTGATTTGCTCATCCCTGCATGCCTTACCAAACAGCCAATCAACTAAAGGATGTACCTATTCTGAATATTTTTCTTCTTTATTAATTTAATTTGTTTTATACATTTATCTTTTACTTATTTTTTAAAATCTATAGATGATTATTTTATATTTAGATGTTTCCAAGCCTGCAATCACATAAAACGGCACCATTAATGCAGATGCCTAATTTTGTATTGCAAATTAATTATTTTTATTCTATTTTTGGTGAAAATTCCAAACACTCAATACCAAATCATAACAGTTATATGAAAATGTCACACTTGTCAAATAAATATAAAAAATAAATTAAAAAAGTTTAAGCTAAAGCTCTCAAGGTATTTGTGATTTTTATTAACATATATTATTATGCATGTGTAAAGATCTTCTGTAAGATTTTTTTATCTTAGTAATAGTTTGTTAAAATGAAATTTACATAAAAAATATTTATTAAGAAAAGTATAAAATAAATTTTTTATTTATATTAGAGAGAATTAGGTTTAATTAGGTTTGCCTATAGTGGGTATGTCTATGTGAAACCACCTGACAATGAAGTTGGCACACAACCTCCACTACCAACCATAGACAGTGGATACACTTTGATTAAAAAAGCCCAGCGGCTTGTAAATGGGAGGATGGTGAGGTGGGAGTGAAGCAGTAGCTTTTCTGGTGGAGCTGCAAACCCTTAAATACTGGCCAGGACCAGGGCGTCCTTTATAATGTGATCCATCAAGTTGTTTCCCTGGAGAACCTTCTTCCTGTCCAAGATAGCCTGGCCTTGTTGATTCCAAGAAGGACCCTATCTAAGTCTTCAACATCTGCACCCATTCCAAAATAAAACAAGTAACCCAGGTAAACCATAAGGTGAAGCATTTGCCCAGCAAAGGCTTCATTAAAATCACACAATTTGCTTAATACTGTGCTGATCTTCTTCTCATGCTTTGTTTTAGCAAATGTTGTCTCCACTCCAGGCCAGCCTAAAGTCCATCAGAAGGATCTTAGTTTGCTTGACAGCTGTTGCATTTGCAACAGCCAATCTTGACACTGTGTCCCCAAAATTCTCAAGCAGGTAAGAGATGGTGTGCTCCATCAGGAAGCAGAAGCAAGCAGCCGCATAGGCCCAGCCCATCTCCAGTATATTCTTGAATGGGAGCATCTCCATGGTGTTCCAAAAAGCACAATGGAGTTTACACAGTAAATTCCACTGAGGACTACTGGGTCCAAACAGACCAGTTGAACATCCTTGTATGTGGCCACCACTCTTTTCAAAGCTTACTCACCATGATTCAGTTCTACCAGGGCTTCCTTGGACATCAAAAAGACAATATTAATCTTTTCCTCAAGCTTGAAAATAACAGGAGGAGACAATTCCAACTGCCTTACCACATTATTGGTGTATTTGGTGTAAAATGTGGCGGGGACAAAGTGGACCAGGACCTGGTGTATTACGCCATTGATTATTTCTAATAAAATGGTAATAATTTAAATTTTTTATTACCTTCATTGGTGTCCTCCTTGCCATCAGCTTTAGCAGGCTTAGCCATCCTTGGCACAAGAAGTTGCGCTGGAAATTCAGTATCCTCTGTTATGGTGCTCTTGAGGGGTTTGAGATGTGCATACATCTCTGGGTTGTCAACCCTGACAAACAGCACATAAAAGTTGTATGCCTTAAATTGCAGGCCATTGGCCACAGTTTTTTGAACATTTAGAGCACACTCAATGGGTTTCTCCAATGTGTCAGACACCTTGGTCATGAGCGCCTTTGCAGACACCTTGTTGACTTTATTACCTGTTAAGACAGCAGACTTCACCTTTGCTTTGACTTTGCAATCAATATCTTTGATCTTTGCAATTTCAAGGGAAAGGTTTTTAAGCAGCTTCTCCAATTATCTAATTGATTTTTTACTAACCTTCAATATATTTTTATAGCTTTCACCCCATTTTACTCTGTGTTATTCTGATATTATTGCCTCTTTGTTTATCCCTGTTTGTTTTTCTATTTACTACAATATCCCATCTTTTTACCCATTGTGTATATGCTTTATACTTATCTTGAGACGTGTTGTTTGCTTTGTGTTGGCATTGTCCCTTAATTGCCATATTATTTTTAGCACTTTACGTAACCCCTTGTGAAAATATTAACAACAATTTGATGATTAACTAAATTTGAATTAGAAAATTATAGTGTTAACTTTTTTTAGATAAAGTTGTTACTGATCTGAATTCAAAACCTTAATGATAAACTTTAAGCCAATCAGGAGCCAAGTGATAAAGTGATTATTGTGACATAAAGGGTTATTCAATAATTCTTTGGTGTATGTGCACTAATTAATATGATTGGCTGGTTGTTTTTTCCATTATGTGCCATTGCCGCTGTGGCAAGTTGTTGATGGACTAGTGCCCAATCAGCTTCTGGGTTAGCACTAGTCCACAAACAACTTGCCACAGCAACAATGGCGCACAATGGCAAAACATCCAGCCAATTAGATTCATTAGTGCATATACATCAAAGAATTATTGAACGGCCCTTTGTTTCACAACAGTCTCTTTATCACTCAGCTCCTGATTAGCTTAAAATTTATCATTAAGGTTTTGAATTTAGATCAGCAATAACTTTATCTAAACAAAATAAATATATATATTATCTAAAGTAAATTTGACTGATCACCAAAATGCTGTTAATTCTTTCATAAGGGGATGTTAAAGAACTGAAAATAACTGTGTTCTGGATCTAGATACACAACATAATCAACATATGATTTTATAGAAATAAGCTGAACATATATAAAACAGCAAAATAAAAAAATAAAAAATTGAAATTCTGGATAAAAATAATATAAATTAAAAAAATTTGGCGGTGTGGTGTTTGTTTGGGACAGGAAGAGTGATGCCTATGAGGCAGAATAGCGCAGGAACAAAGGTGTGGTGCTGGCCTAGGAGGTCTGGGACTGAATGGGTGGGGCTGACAGGTGAGAGTTGGTGAGGTGGGGGCTGAACAAATAAGATTTATTGTGCTGGCTAGCATATAATGCTTGTTATATTCCTTGTCTATCATTGGCTTGATTGGCTGGTAGACAGCTGTTGTCTGGGGTGGCAGTCACTTATTCTTTTTGATTGGCTGCTCATATTCACATGAAAGATAGTCTGATCAAACAATTAAGCCATTATCTACCAACCAAAGAGAAAATCATGGTAAAGGACCCCAAGATAAATATTCTTAAAAGCCTGTGGGTGGTGCTCCCAGACTGTCTCCAATATTGAAGAACACAACATTGGCCTAATGAATGTCTGCACAGCCATCTGGGTAGACTGAGTCCTGATGCCTGTGTTCTTGAATTGACACAAGGGCAGTGGAGCTACCCTCCATCTGGTGGCGTAAGAAAACCCAATAGAAGTAATTTGAGCTCTCCTGAGAGTCCAGGAATTCACCAAGAATATGGCTATACTCATATCCATTGGTGTAATTGGGGTTTTTCCAATAATAGACAAAACCCTTGACCAAGTGGATTTTCTTTGCTTGACAAAATTGTCAAAAGAAATGGACTTTTGGAATATGAGATGAACATGATATCATAAGATAAACTTGTCAGGCATTGGACAAGAGTGGATTTGATGGCAGGATCATATGGGGAAACCTTGCTGCCATCTCATTAGTTGCCACCAAAATAGTCAACACTCAGACCCAGGCCACTTCTTTGTACATCCCAAGTTGCACCATGGGCTCAGAAACCCCTATGTCATGGTGCGCAAGTTGTTTTCAGACCTGGGCCAGGGAAAGCTTGGGGCACGCTGTAGGAGATCAAGCATAGTTGGGTATGCCTTGCTGATCAGGGACAATGGAGCCTTCTTCTGTTTCTTGGCTGTCCCAATCAGGTTCACCTTGTTTATCAGGTTGTTTAATGCCCCCATGATGGTGGCCCAGGTAAGTTCAAATTGGGTGGCAATCTGATCCCAGGTCACACCATGCTGGTTGAGTGTCACAACTTCTTGGAGAGTTTGGCCAGTAATGGTTCAGCGCTTGGGGTGCTGGGCTGCAGGCGCTGTATCCTGATTGGCTGTAGGGGAAGTAAGTTGGCTTTTGGCAGTAAGTTGTTCCAAATCAGGGTTGCCATTCTGATTTTCTGGTTGGTTGGCACCTTAAACCAGGTTAGGAAAGGGGTAGGAGCAGAGATAGACACTAAGTGACTACTGAACAAGTCAAACCCATATGGGTTGGGGGTCAGGTACAGGACACTTCTTTGTTACCCATATCAAAGATCTTAGTGTAACCAGGGGCCTCTGTGTACTGAGCCACACCTCCATCAAAGCTGTCTTGGCTACTTCTAGTTTGTTTGCTGGCGCCGTCAAAGATATTGCTGTTAAAAACCATCTTAAAATAAAAACTAGGAAAAATTTGCTAGAAGTAGAAGCTTAAAATTTTATGATTTATTTTTATTGTAATCACAAGTCCAGATCTGGAAAGTTCTTGAAACTATTATACACAAATCAGGAGCCTTGAAAATGAATAAAATGTCCTTGTTCATAAGTTGGATAGCTGTTGATTGTCTGTTAAACTGTTGGTTTTCTATTTTAGGCTGCATATACTACACATCTTGTGTGACTTCATTTCATTTTTTGTCTGTGAAATCTTGCTTTTAGGTTGCTCTATTTCTGTTTCATTTTAGTTCTTATGTTGGTGCCTCATATGAACCCTGATAGGATTATAATATATTACAGAACAGCATCAATTCATTTCACTTGATGTGCCAGTTCCTTTTATTTGTAGTTTGAACTACATGTTCACCATTTAATATAATTTTGTATTGCGTGTTAGTAATATTTTGCCTATTTTTGACATTCTGCCAGTTCACCAAAAATACTTAGATTATGTGATTCCTGAATCTTGCCCGGCTTGGGGTTGGCTTAAATCTGAGTTTGTTTCATTTAACTCTTAAGTATTTTTACTTGTTGCCATTGCTTTTAAAACTACTGTGATGTATGCATTGTTTACTTGTTAATAATTTATATTTTTTAATCAAATTTATCATTACACATTGTCAAGATTTTGGGGTCTTGAGGAATTGTCTTTATTATTGGTCATTGTATGGGGTTTGTTGATAGACATTGTATGGCAACAATCTATATCTACCAATCAGGTCTAAGGATACAGCTACAGCCTGACAGTGTCTTGTTGGACTATATGAGAAAATACACAGGGTCTGAAAGTAGACAGCAACACACTCTACTTGGATACTTCTGACTAATAGGCGTTGGCTAGTAATGATACAACAATAGAGATCTTCAATCTCTATCTTCAAGGGTGAATATTCTGCTTGATCTCAAGTAAGGAGAGCACCTTATATAGGGTGGATAAGCCATCTTGCCAGATTGTTACTGACACTTCTAACTCTTACTAGTCATTTTATCTGTTCCCCAGACTGCTAGTTTCAGCCTTCAGAGTTAGGCAGCCATGCCGGTCTGACATGGGACTTCAGTTAATTACCGGCCCCCAATCTATCATAATGGGGTTCTGACGGCATCTTGTCCACCATTTCATGCATATGCAGGTTTAGTTACCCTGTTAATGGGTTTTTGCATTCTGCATTGTTCTTTATAAATAGCCTTCCATATTGGCTGTAAAGTCTTATTTGAGTCCTGGTGCAAATTTTTGGCAGAGGCGTGCCCTGCAATAATATTCAGGAATCAATCAGCCTATTGGCAGAGGGGTGTTCTGCAATCATGGTCAGGAATCATCAGGCTTAATGGTTTGGGTTTGAGCCAATAGGAAGTCCAGCACTGAATTGTGATCAAGCTTTGGGTTAATTATCAGCATTCTGATTACCTGAAGCTATAATTGAGATCAGCTGGTACTTCTTTAAGCTTAACAGCTCTGTGGCAGGAGGCTGTCTGCAGCCAATCAGTCAGGGAAATGATGGTCAAGTCTACCATATTATTCTTAAGTCCTGACACACATGAATTTCATTATGCTTATTTACTGTATTTATTTTTGTTTATTAAAATTTATTTTATACTGTAATGAATATCTTTAAAAAGAGTAGCTAGGTGCATATTAAAATAATCTTGTTGTAAAATTTCAATCATTTTCTTCCAACTGGGGGTATTTTTGGTATGTTTCTGATTTACTGAGCTTTATCACTCTATAAATACTGTAAGGCTAAGCTGTACCCTTATTAGGCTCTTTGGGACCATGGTACTGCCAAATCAATGAGTTAAATCCTATAAGTTAACCTTATCAAACATTGTTTTTTATTTTAGCTGCCTCTGTCAAAGGATTGATGTTTATAAAATCGTGTTGATGCTATTTTACACTATTGATTAAATATATAAGGGGTGATTCAATTATAAATTATATGTATGATATTTAAGATGGCATCAAATGGATTGGAATTTTGTCACTAGCTATGCTACCAACATCTACATTAATTATCAAAGATATAATGTATAAATAAGCTACATATCCTACATGATGCACTAGAGATCCACTCATCATTTTGCTCGCATGGAACATAATAAACTGATATTATCACATTCTAGCAGGTATTGTGCCAATATCTAGATTTTTTAACCCAGTATCAAGATCAACCCTGGTTTATATTATTCTATGGAGAGAACAGTATGATCTCCAGTGTTAAGAGGTGGAGTAGTTTGGTTTATCTTTATAAATGCAAAGCAGAGACATGACACCAGATCTTAATTCACAAAGCCAAAAGAAAATTTTTAATATGTCCCTTTAAAGTATGAGTCATCAACTTTAAATTAAAATCCATTCCACTTGGAAGCTTTAGTTGCAAGATTGATAGCAGGTCATGTGCACAATCTATTAGATAGTAGCATGGCAATGATATTTGAGTATTCAATCTAAGTAAAATGAGATAGAAATCCCTTTAAAAAGGATAAACTGTATAGTTTGCTAGATTTATGTTTCCTTTTTGAGCTTTAATACTGTAAGTGGAACAGTAATTATCAAATATCTTAAATTTACACTTTACAAGCAAACAAAACACCATATTGTCAACCACTACTAAGTAACCAACATTTAATAAAAACTATACCATATTAATGAGCTTAACATAAAATATATTATACCTGATTATCAGCAAATTATGAGCCAATTTTTTTGAAATGCACAAAATCTCTAGCTTCTTACAACTTGAAAGGGGGTGTAAATTTAGCTGGTTGAGAGCAAATAACTTTAGTTGCATAGCAAGTATTTATAAAATTATGCCTCATCATTAACCAAATTAAACTATAGCATACTAATTTAAAAATAAAATTGATATACAACTAAAGTTATTTTCTTGCAACCAACTAAATTTACACTGTCTTTCAAGTTGTAAGAAGTTAAAGATTTTGTGCATTTCAAAAAAATTGGCTCATAATTTGCTGATAATCAGGTATAATATATTTTGAGTTAAGCCCACTCTAATGGTATAGTTTTTATTAAATGTTGGTTACTTAGTAGTGACATAAATATGCTCTGTTTATTTGCTTGAAAACTTTGAACTTGGGCTATTTGGCAATTACTGTGCTAGTTAAAGTATCAAAGCTCAAACATTTCCATAGCCAGGCTCGAAAAGGAAACCTGTATCTAGCGAAACAAATATCTTTATCACGCCTCAAGGATCTCGATCGCATCTTACCTAGTTTGGATGGCGAAGATGCCATTGGTGCCATAATTACCGGTTAAGGTATCTTGCACACAAGCCGCATCAACCCTGCAATCGACGAGGCAAACCATTGTCGAACTTCTCCCTTAAGTTAAGTTAAAACTATCAAGTACTTAATCTGAGACTAAAACCAACAACATGATTAGGTTGCTGCCCCAATGGATGGGCGGTGGCTTAGCACCAGCCAATGCTGGCCAGCCCTCATTAATTGAGTTATGCCCTTATGCGACAGTATTGGGATTCAATTTATGCCGGGTTGATTGCGATCTGCGCACTAGAAAACAAGTGAAACCCCATGGTTTCAGAATCCGAAATTAATTAGAGGAGCCGCTTAATCTTAAATCGCTAGCCTGCTGCCCAGCCCCCGCCACATAATAAGGATTCGCGTTTGTGGATGCTGCAAGCTCAAATGATCACCCCTTAGCAAGTTTCCGGAATATCGCTCCAAAGTTGAATCCAGATTGTGCATATCACTCACGCTTGGCAATGTGATTGATGTTGTAGCATCTGATTGGCCGGATTGTCCTTGCCTCCAGCTATCCCAATAAAAATGTATGAGGGTGGAGCAGTAAAAGCTGGATAGGGGTGGCATTTAACTTCTTGGGAATAGTCATCCCTTGGCATATTTAAGCTTTGGAGAACCTCAAGAGAAAGCATGGATATCAATTACTACCTCCCTCCTCTACAAAACATTGCCCACCCAGTTAGGGTACACCTTCCTGCTCTGAAAGATGTTCTGAACAGCCTGCATGTCCTTCCAGTCCCAGCAAACCCTGCCAAAGTCAATCCTTATACACTTCCCCAGCGGACAGCTAACTTTGTAAATATAGTTGGGAAGGCCTTTCAGAAGCGGTACCGGCGCAAATACAATGAAGTCAACCGGATATATGCTTGTTCCTTCCATGGTTGCAACAAGGCCTATGGTGCCTTGAACCATCTCAACGCCCATATCATTTCTTTAAAGCATGGCCCCAGGCGCTCTGCTCGAGACTTCCAAAGGTTTCATTAAATATATATCACATTTAATTTTTATGCCTGAACTTAAATCAATGAATATGATAAGTTTACATTTTAATAAATATTTTTTGTTGAATAGTTGTTAAACTTTACCAAACAGTATCAAGGTTTAAACTTTTAAAGCTTATAAAAGTTTCCCCTCTAATAAAGAGGTACCTAAAAATTTTAAAAGATATATCCAATCTCAACTTATAAGCCTAACCTTAAACACTACAGCTCATACAATCTACTGATCTACTAAGAGATGCTACTTTTAAGCCATTTACCAAAGGAAATATGGCAACCTCTGTATAGCCTATATGCAGCATTTATAAGCATACAATCTTTTCCAATATAGCCCATGCTGTTGCATCAAAAGCTGATAGGATTCAACCCAGTAGGATGCAACATCCTCCATACTGACAATCCCAAAAGTTACTTTGGCTCTATCTTTTAAACTTCTACCTAAAGCTTTAAACCCAAGGTCCAATTTAACTTCAGATGTCAGAAACAATCATTTGAGCCAAAAAAATTAATCAGCATACAATAATAGGACAGAAATACCTTTTTGGGGTTGCCAGCATGGAGGATGTTACATCCTGAAAGTTTGAATCCTGATGGTTGCTGCTGCATCTAACTATGGTATAGGTCAATAAGCTAAGAGAGGCCAGACAGAAATACATGGCAGAAATTTCAATCCCTTACCAGCCTTGTGATAGTATCACCACCAAGATCACTTTAGGAATTGGGCTCTGGATATCCCTGTATTGGTTTAGAGCTGCTCAGGACTTTCTTCTTTAAAGCTGATCAACTCTGAGCAAGCTTTCTTGGAACTTGAGCCAGGTGAACTCTGATCAGAAGGGTCCAGATTGGATGTTAGTGACCCTACCCCAAACCAAGCCAGTCCCCCTGGGAGCTATATTAAAGCTGTGCAGTTTGGAGTAAGTTTGGTGTAGCCCACAACTTGAAGCAGATGCAGATCTGCTCATATTAGGCATACTTTTCCTGTGAACTGGCAGGGGCAACTGTTGCCACTGGGGGTTCTAAACAGAACCAAGATGATGCTTTTTAAAGAGATCCTCATCCTGGAAAGCCTATACATAATGAAATAGCTGGGCTGTAAAAGGATATGTGGTGCTGCAGTGAATCTATTGACCTGCTCTGATCCCTAAGAGTATTTTATTGTGCAGGTTGCTAGATCAGAGGGAAAGTGTCAGGAGCCACTTTCTTACATTGTTGATTATTTTAAGGAATTTAGTTTTTTCATCATCATTTCCTAAGGCAGTTGAATTTCTAATCTATAGTTCCCAATGTTGATTCAAATTTCCTGATAAATGCCTAAAATTGCCTATTCAACTAGTTCATCTCTTGGATGTTTCACTTCTTGGGTATTGTGAAACTTCACATTGCTTGACCCTGATTATCAATACTAATGTTTCATGCTTGTGATCAACTTTGAGCTCAACCCTTAGCTCCTTATATGTAGCAGATGTGTTTTAAATCTCCCAATGTTGGACCCTATGGTTATATAAATTAATAATGCCCTTCCTTGATTCTTGTTTGTTTAATAAACCTTTTAACCTGTTCCCAATTCCCAGATTTACTTCTTGCTACAATAGTTTTAAATAGGAAACCTAGCTAATGCCTAAAATTCTAACTACTAATTTTGGTATAACTTGGGTGTATTAGCTTTGCTACTATGTATGACTTACTTCTTGATCTCCTACAACACTGACTTGGTCTTCATGGTTGTGATTCCTGCTATGAAAAATATGTGTGCTACTGCTGGGTTGATGAAAATAGCCACCCTGCCTGAAATAGAATATGGATTACTGGATGGAGTGCAGAGACCTGATACTGGTGAAGTGGTTCCCTGACAGTAAGTTCAAAGTGTGTGAAACTTGAAGTTTAGAAGGCTTGATATCCTCATTTGGCACCAGTAAATGCACCACAACTTGGATTAAGATAAATCAAAGTTTTAAGCTTCAGCCAGTTGCTCAAACTTAATCAACATTGCATTGCATAATTAAAAGGTATTTTAAAAATTAAAGTCCTAAACAGAGTCCTTATATGCCTATCAGCCGGGGAAGGTCTAACTTGCTTAAGCTTAAAAGCCTGGTATTCAATCTAGGCCAAGCCATGGCTTGGGAAATGCTTTATGCACACCCTAAACAGGCAGTCACCAGAATCAACCAATTCTGCAAGTTGACTTGCTGAATGCCAACAGTTTTTCAATATTTAGCAGGCCAACATAATCTTAGCACATTTCCATCAAAAAATAAGATTCCTCCCAAACCAAGCTAATTTTTCATATTGAATTATCAAGTCAGAATGCCAAATTTAAAAGGGATCAGTCATAATGTTGACATCATTTAAACCAGGTATTGATTTCAAGATAAACCCTGACATAGTTTACTACATAGAAAAGAACTCTACTGTAACTTTACCTTTAAGTCAGCTCCAGCAAGCAATATCTGGATGCCAACCCTGAATATGGACCATGATTATTCTTAATAGAATACACACTGCTCTAAAAATAGCTCTTTTTTATATTTTCTAGTACTGCTTTTAATGTATTTATGATAAGGTAAGCATTGGAAAAAGGCTTATGCCAACTGTCATGGTTTTCTTTGTATTATGAGTCTGTCCATTGATATGTTAAGCTATTTGGATAGACCATAGTTTAATTCCAGAAATCCACTTATCTTGGAGGCATACGTTAAAGCTAGAATTTTGATATGTAAGCACAATGTCAACTTTGTGCCAAATTAACATGTTGCCCAAATAACAACAATGGGATCTGGTTAAGCAAAAAGAGTGACATAACTTAATCAAGCTTCAATAGCAAAGGCACCCTAAAGGAAGGCCAACTGTCTCTAAGTTGATATCTTCACTGGGTTATTAGTAAGAAACTGCTGCTTAGCAGAAAGTACCCATATAATGGGGGCAGAAAGATATTTTGTCAATTGCTTTTCTATCAACTGATTTTCAGTCAAATTTGATCCAACTAGAATTTTCTTCAAAAGTAATTTTTTAGATTTATACTAAAACAAAAATTAAATATGATTTATTTACCAATAAAAACTATGATATATACATGTAAGTCTTTTAGTTTTATTTTTTTGTATTTAACAGTCTAAATTTTAGATATTTACCTTTTTAAGAGCCAATTAAATTAAATTTAGTCACCAGAAAAATAAAATAAGAATATTAAAGCTTTTAAAGAATAATTTTATTTTATAGGCTTTCTTTTTTTTGATTTTTTATTAATTTAAAGTTAAAAAATTTACATATGAAGAAAATTATAGCTAGATCAAATTTGAGTGAAAATCACTAACAGAAAAATATTTGACAAATATCTTCCTGCCCCATATAACAGTATGATGATCCAGGCCAAAGTACCCAGGGCTTTGATTTAGACTTTACTATACAATCCCTACATTTAGCTTTCAAAAGCTACTAATGTAAACCTTTAATTTTAAATTCAAAAATAAACAAATTTGGCCTTAAAAAACCAACTTCAGAAATCTTAACAAAGCTTTATAAGTGATCCTGCAGTGTTTTTCAGGGTTTATGTTGACTATCTTTATGTCAGCAGTCAAAATTAAAACATTTCTTATGCAGAAAGAGTAAATTCAATATTTTTGACTGTTCTGACTATGAGAATGTTGGCACTTTATTTCAAACATAGTTTTCCCTATTCTTTACTAAAAAACTAGCTCTAAAGGCACTCCCTATACTCCCATGAACCATTTAATTGATAATAAGAAATAAAACAAGTGGTTACCATTTTCAGTTTTCATTTTTTTGGCATTATTTTTACTTTAAGAGTGTTACTCAAATCACTGTAAGACAACCCTTCCAAGAAATCCCAAAAGGATCCCAAGCCACCCAAAAACTCACAAAGCCTCTAGAAAGTAATAAAATCCATATCTCAATAAAATAACAGTTGGATTTCCCCCAAAGAAAAATAAAAGAAGAAAGAGACCCCAGACCCTAAAAGTGAAGAGCCCTCACCCAACTCCTCTTTTTCTTCAAGCTGGTATGGATCAGAAGAAGATGAAGTCCTTATAAAATGGTAAAGATGAAAGAAGATATTCAAGAATCCAGGGCCCCAGATAAGCTCTGACAAATCAAGTCCCAAGAGACCAAGCCCATCTCATTCTAAGAAGCGCAATGATCCAGCTCTGTATAATTTCCCTCCATATTATCAGCCTTCAACTCTATCCCCCTCCTCCTCAAGCATCAGAAAAAAAGATCATGTTAATTACTTGTATTCCTATTATCAAGCATCAATTGATACATAAGATCCCTTCAAGGTTCACACCATCTGTAATGTTAAGAGAGTTTAAGCTCCCAAAGAATTTTCCTTGGGTTTCCCCTCTAATCTCTGACAAAGGAGGTACAATTATAGTATGTTATGGCTAAATTTTCAACATTAACATCCAGAAAAGATCAGGAAAAAGCAAGCACCATGTTTTTGAGAATAAAAGCTGCACTGCAGGATCAACGCAGAAGGCTGCAGTAAAGTGGCCAGTAAAAAAATCAAACACACCTGTTATACTCCAATCAATATTATCAAAAATCTTCTAAAGTGGTACATCTACTGAATGATTCTAGTCTACATTGATATGAAGGCTTCTCATCTAGCAGTTAAGGCCATGAAACACCTAAGTAATGAGAACTTGAAGCTCAGCTCCAGCCGTGACCAGTTAGTGAAGTACATGTGACAAACACTGCAATCTATGCCCCTGTGAGAGAGGGGGGCTATACTAAAAAGTCTGGCTCTCATCCTGGTGGAAACATTCACCAGGATGACATCCAGTGAAGGACTTTAATGGCTGCTCCAAGAGGCCTCCAGAGAGAGGCAGGCCGGGACAACAGTGGGAAATAGGTAATTAAGACCATGACTAAGGCACCTGACAGCAACTATAAAGAAAAATCCTGGGTGGGAAGGGAATATGGACTCATAGGAGGAAGTTGTTGCAAGGAGAGGAGAGAGTGGTTTGAAACTGACATAAGTTTGATGTTGTTCTGATATGTGGAAAGTGATTCATCAATGCCTGTCTCCTGGAAAAGTGAGAGATCCTTAGGATAGAGACCTATCCAAGCTGACTTTAAAAAGGTGATGAGGATAGTGGAAACCTAGATCAGATGCAAAAGGGGATTTGTGAGCAGGTCAGGATTGAGTAAAGAGTGTTGTGCAGCCAAGGAGATTCTATCCTAAATGTCTGGGTTTGTAGTCCATAGCAATAAGAAGAAATGTACCATGGTCACTATAAAAGACTTAACAAAAGGATATGCCATTCTGTAGAAATAGTTTTAATAAAAACTCCAGGCAGAATGGCTGCAAGAACTGAGAGACTTCTGAAGATCCAAGCAGGGTTTAAATCTTCTTGTATTATATTCCAACAAAGAACATGGTCAGGTAGTCAGGTAGACTACAAGAACTGAGGGGTTTACCAAGGGTCCAAACAGGGTTCAATTCTTCTTGTATTAGATCCCAACAACAAAACATGGGTAGGAAGACAGCAGAGTAGATGGACCAAAGGAAAGTGGGAGGAGGGGACAACAGCAGAAGTCAGGACAATAGTCTGCATTATTGAATTAAAAACAAAATATAAAATGAATTTTCAAAAATCAGGTGTTTTATTCAATAATCAGAATTGATAAGCAAGAAACCTGATGGCCCTTGCTTCCATTATATGCATGAGAGGGGTAATGATACCAGTGGCATAATAGAATGGTAATTTAGAAGCAGAAAGTGGGATCAGTTAGAAGCCTCAGCCTAATCTACCCATGACTTGGGCCCAAGGAATAATAGCAATAGGCCCAGGTTTGGGAGACAGAAGCCTGATTGACTGGGTACATTCTGAGGACTCAGGAACAACATTATCATTGATGCTTGCCTTTGACGTCACAGCTGGAATGTACCTAGAACCATTTTCTTTGGGCTGAGGGACCCCAGGTTGGAGGAATTGCATGACTGAGATTCCACAATATGTGGAATCTTAGCGTCAAATTTCCAGGGCTTCAATCCAGGAAAATCCATTAAAATGGTGGCTGCATTTTTTGTTGACCTGTTAATTGTTTTAAGGCAGGACAGCACCAGGAGAGCAAACAATCCAACTGGATTAATGTTTTTTCTGTAGTGGAAGGGGACTTCAAAGAAGGAGGGGAAGTTTTGACCATAAAGACCAGCACAAAATGATCATCCACAGTGTGAGTGAGATCCTCTGGGTTACAGAGAGGCTGTGCCTGGACGCAGCTTGCCTTTTTTGTGGCTCTGGGGAATATATACCTATCCAGGGCTAGCAGGACCCCTCAGAACTTTACAGCCCCTGTAAGAAATCTGCTATGGTCCAAGGAGAGTTAGTCCTAACAGAGTAGTTTAAGATGTTAAATGGAGATAAAGTATTTCTTATATATGATGACAGTCCTACATCCAAAGCAATAATTATATTCTATGCTACACAACAAAACTTAGAGCAGTTACAAGGGTTCAAAACTAGATTATGTGACAGTAGCTGTGATGTATACCCTGCTTTTTTACCCACTATGGATTATAAATTCTCATATTGAAGGCAAGTTGATCATATTTGCCTATTTTCTGTTTCCTGGGGCAACAGAAAAAATCTACACAAGAGCTTTTAAGATCCTTTAGGAGGTTATCAAGGCCCTGCATATTAATAAAAAGAGTCCACCTGGCCATACCACTAGATCCAACCCTGATAATGAAGAAGAGGACAATACTATTCTTGCTGAAGAGATAAAAGCTCATGACATAGCTCTTGGCCCCAGAATATAATCATGGACTATAAATCAGCTCAGTATAAAGCTTTCTTAAATATATTTTGATGGAGAGGTACAATGGTGTTTTTTCCCACTATTATTGTGACAATTTTAGGTTATAATTAAGTATAAATAAGCTGTAAAAAATACATTTAATTTTTTTAAATTGTCCATTCATTAAGGTGAACCATCACTCTAAAAGCCCTTGAAAGTAGCTTTTGAATGATATTAACCAGAGTCAATTTAGTCCACTTGTTCCAAAGTAAAGTTAGGTTTTTTATGCCACCTAGTTTTGACTACTTATAAGTGTCAAAACTGCAGGGTTGACCCCCCAGCAAGGTTCCGCACAAGAGGATCTGTGACCCTCAAACCAACTTCTCCATGACCCATAGTCAAATGCAGAAGTCAACTTTAATTACTAAATCAAGCAACAAGAACCAGTGACAATCCCAGGTTGGTGAAAAAACTTGATTTGGCGCTTCACTCATTAAAAGAATCACACCACTCCCTTCCTGATCTAACTGATTGATCATCACAATCTTGTTCCTATTATAGTGATTTGCCTCAGCTATATAATTCAAATATCTCAATAAAGATAATTATCTAGTTCCAATAATTTTTCCCTTTTTAACTCTACTTGTCAGGAATGACAATTTTTCTTATCTAAAACCCAAGGTATGGGGTGGGATTCAAACCCTGAGCCTAATTTTCTGTGGCCCTCCAGTTCAGAAGGCCAGGAGATCAGCTACCCACAGTCTATCAATAGTTAATCTGTTATTAAAGTCAATACCAATCTGCCAGGATCTGAATCCTTGAAAGCACCACAGATTTTTGCAAGCAAACTGTTGGTTTCTGACAGTAGAAGTTTCCCTTAAGTGGAACCTCACAACACTGGCAGTTTGGGCGGTGAAATCAGCAACCCCACTGATCTGAAATCCTCCAAACCTTCCCCAGCCTAAGACTTGATACTTGCCTTTCAAACCCGCCCAACAATATAGCAACTAATGATCACCCACCTGCGCCAGATGCCAGGAATTTCCCTGAGATACCAACATGTGACACTGGCAGGTCTGGCAGCAAAATTAGCAACCCTGTCTATGAGAATTGCCCCAAACATATCCAAAGTCCAGAAAATGATGCTGGCCCTGAATACCTGCTCAGCACCAATTATCAAGTTGTTGAACAGAAGGGTTTGAAGCCCTATTCTTTAGAGATAACCAATGATAGCCTGCCCATTCCTGATGCCACCCTGCCACACTAACAGCCCTAGAATCATGACACCAGCTTGCCCAAACCCAATAAATCTGACCAGACACTGAGGTCTGGCAGAGTGTTATAAGTCTCTGCCAGGCCAAACTAATCCCTATTCTCATTTTTAAATAAAGATTATGAGATATTAGTCTACCAAATATTACTATATTTTATCTTAGTCATCTCTTGTTAGGTTCTAAATCCTTCAATCCTCCTTCCAGCAACCTATTTTCTGCCAGGTGCTCCATTTGACCCTGTCTATTTTACAGAAAACCCCTTGAAGCCTGAGTACAAGGACTACTCCTCTGGCAAGATATTAGTACAGGATCTCTTGATCCAATCAAAAAGTGTTAACCAGATACAAAAGGAAGGGCCCTTGGCACATTAATGAGCTCCAACTGTTCAAGGATAAATACAACTTCCTCCCTGTCTACCAACTAGACATGGAGAAACCCATCAACCTCAAACCAATACCTGTGTCTGTAAACAAGGTCCCCTTGGACCACACCAACAAGCTATTAAGAATAGTGAATATCACTCTTACTGGGGTGATTAACACTATCATCCCAGCTGCTGGCATATAGTCCTGGGTGGGCTAATTGATGTCCTACCTAATTAAGTTAGCACCAATTGTCTGGTGGGCTCTTATCTCCACCTTTTCACAGACAATAATGGGCCATGTTGTGATCTAGGCGCGGCACAGAGTCACAACGGGTAATCCTAACCTTAGGATTGGATTTGTACTAAGTCTTGGTTAGAATAGCAGGGAAGGCTATGTGATTAACTTGTGGCCCTGAATGAATAATATCTACTAGACATGGCTAGAGAGGTGCCAAAGAACTTGAAGACACAAAGACAAAAATGTGAATGAAGCTTAATTTTTATTGGTGAATAAGAAATATAATATATAGTGGCTGACAATACCACAAAACAGTATATGTACAGTAGGATCACTAGCCACAAGCATGAGTAGGGCAAGTGAGTTGTGCAGAATCAGGAAACCAAACAATTGAATTTCCCAATTTGGATTCAGACTCAATTTGAGAGGCAAAAGCAAGAGATATATTTTTCCTCAAAATAACCCATTGAAGGCAAAATTGAAACATGGTGAATGGTGGCATTTACAACATTGCCCCCCTCTAGATTAGCCTTAGGGGGTGATATTTGCAGAGGAACTTAGCATGAACGCAAGCAAAATGTCAACCACTAGAGAGGAGCTTTACTGTATACTCTGATCCTCACTTAAAGGTCACTTCTAAGGGCCCAATCCACAACAAGTCTAGCTTATGAGCTCGTCCTCCTACTCTGTGTTGATAATACAAAACGTGGTCTCCAATGGCAAACTCAGGCAGAGGGGATCTCCCAGCATTGTCAGGGAAGAGCTCCAGCAGCTTGGTCTTATAGGCGGATGTGTAGGCAGTAGCCTGTATATCAATGATGTGATTGACAAGATCTTTGATTTGCTTATCAGGGTTCATGGCCTTATCAGAGGAGAGTAGTGAGGACCAGGAGCAACATGGTAGTGGCTTCACAACCATACAGCATAGCAAAAGAGGAATACCCAGTGATACAATGCTTGCTAAGGCAATAGGCAACAAGAGCAGCAGGTAAGTATAGGTCCCAGTTGACGGCGTCAGAGTAAGTGAGCTTCCTCATGATAGAAACCAGAGTTGAGTTGGCGCGCTCAACTGCCCCATTGGTGGAAGGATTATAGGGGGCAGAGAAAGACTGGTGAGACCCCAAGGCTTCAACCACCAAGGTCACTAACTTGGCATTGAAGTTAGTCCCATTGTCAGACAACAACACCTGAGGGTAACCATGGTGGAAGAAAACATCTTGCAGCAGAAAGGTGGTGGTGGTCTTGGCAGTGATGTCTTTAGTGGGACAAGCTTCTATCCGCTTGCTAAAATGATCAACAGCAATTAGGATAAAGTGGCAACCAGAGCAGGAGCAAGGGAGAGGCCCTACAGCATTAATACTGACAGTGTGAAAGGCGTGTTGAGGGGGGACTAGCTTGAACTCATGAGTGGCGGCTTTAGGACGTTGGAGCTGGCAATCATGGCAACTGGCAATAACATCTGGGATCAGCAAGCAATGATTTTCCCAGAATTAGTTCTTCTGGAGTCAGGCATGGGTCTTGGCAACACCCCCGTGTCCTATCTCCTAATGGGCTTGCAGCACCAACAAAAGGTGAAGACTAGGCCGTAAATAAGGCAAGTATTGGTCTTGCACTTTTTTGAAAAGCTGGTTATTACAAATGAGTGTGTCTTTGGATATTTTTACAGGGCAATTCAAAATTATTCTGTCTTTCTCTCCCAAGAGGAAGAATATCCAATTAACTCATAAAAACAATCAGCTTCAGCAGGGAGTAGAGCAAGGATGGGCATTCTGGATAATCCATCTGTGTTCCAATGTTGAATCCTGGGACAATGTAGTACAGTAAGGTTGTAACCTTGCAGGCAGAGAGCCTATCTAGCTAGTTGTCCTTCTGGTTCCTTAAGCTGTTGTAGCCACTTAAGCAAAGCATGATCAGTGACCACAGTGAAATGGGTGCCATACACATAATGGTGGAACTGTTTGACTGCATGCAACACAGCAAGGCACTCCTTCTTGGTCACACTATAGTTCTTCTCATGTTTATTCAGGATGCAGGAGGTATAAGCTACAGGATGATCTACACTCTCATCATCCAGTTGAGCCAAGATAGCCCCAATAGCCAGGTCACTAGCATCAGTATATAAGATGAATTCCTTATTGTAGTCAGTATATACTAAGATGGGAGCCTCTTTGAGTTTTTGATTGAGGGTTTCAAAGGCTTGTTGCTGGCTGGCAGTCAATTTGAAAGGGAAATTACGCAACAGCTGGACCAAGGGTTCACTAGTGTCAGCAAAATCAGGGATAAATTGCCTATAGTATCCCATCATGCCAGGAAAGACATGGACTTCTTGCAGTTTGATGGGCAGAAGCATTTTGTCAATGGCTTTGACTTTCTTAGTCATGGGGAAGATTCCTGTCTGAGTCACCTCATGCCCCAAGAATTCAAGGCATTCCTTGAAGAAGGCACACTTAGATAGCTTTAACTTAAGTCTGGCCTCACAAATCTTTATGAACACCTCCTTGAGATGGGCCAAGTGATTGGTGAAGGTGACACTGAAGAAAGCTATATCATCCAAGTACACTAAAACACATGAGAGCTTCAAATCACAGAGAATGGAATCCATGGCTTGTTGGAAAGTAGCTGGAGCATTGCAGAGTCCTTGTAGCATTTGAGTGGGCTCAAAAAATCCTTCAGAAGTGATAAGCGCAGCCTTCTGTCTATCTTTGGGAGAGAGATCAACTTGGCAGTATCCAGAAGCCAGATCCATGGCAGAGAAGAACTTAGAGCCCCCAAGGCGGCAGAGAGCATCATCAATGTATGGTAAAGGGTAAGAATCCTTTTTGGTTAAGGAATTCAATTGTTGGTAGTCTATCACAATACAATGACCTCCATCCTTCTTCTTCAGTATGAGCAAGGGGGAATCCCATGGGCTTTGGGAAGAAGCAAGCAGTCCAGCATCTAAAAGTTGCTTAAGCTCTTTAGACACCTGATCATCTTCTACTTGACTGCAGCAGTAGGGTTTAGCACAAAAGGGGGAGATCACCAGTATCAATCTGGTGAATGACACCTTTGGCTAACCCATAATCTGTGCTGTCCTTAGCAAAGATATCCAAAAACTAGTCCAGTAGGTCAAGCACCTCTTTCTGTTGACTGTATATAGTTGTGGGAAGTCTTGGGTGGTGAATAATGATAGGATGTGTGACTCATCCTCAGGTAAGTTAAAGTCCTGGAACGTATCAAAGGGATGGAGAGATAGGACGTCAGGAGCATTCAGCAACTTGCCATAGCCAACAACCTGCCCTCTAGACACATGTATGGGGAGAGAAGTCAAGTTGGCAGTCAGCAGTTGAACAGGGTCTTTATGAGAGACATCCAAGATTACTGGACAGAGATAGGTTTTGTTGCGCCCTAGCAAGGGAGGAGAGTACAACTCTAGGAATGTACGCTCGGGAAGCTCATATGATATTTGGGAGTCTAGGATAGTTTGAGACCCAGGAAGAATAGTCACAGCAGAAGTGGCCAAGAGAGGAATCCCTTCTGACGCGGGCAAGCCATAGGAGGACACTTCATGTTGGAGGAATGGGTCTGGTATTTTAAAGTGAAAACACCAGTGGGATATTCCAAGGCACATGTCTTGAGGCGCTTCCCAGGAACTTTAACTGGCTCTTCAAAGATCAGAGGGACTTTTTATATTAAAAATAGAGAGGAAGCTGTCCTTTAAGTTGATGATCTCATTATATTCCCTAAGGAATTGAGTACCAACTAGCAGGTCATAGCTCTTGTTCTCCAGGACAACAGCAGGCGCAACCAAGAGCAGCTTACCAAATTGCATGGGCAGAGTAGAATAAGTCCCTATAGCGCAAGTCATGGACAGCCCAGTTGTGCCATACAATTGATGATAGTTAAGGTTGGGGGCAAGTTTGAGCTTCTTGACAAGCTTTGAGGAAACAACATTCACAGGGAACCATGTCTAAGACAGCCTTAATTTTCACCTTTTGGATGGATATTTCAACACAAGTGGTGGTGCAACCAAAGGGAGAGAGGACAGCCAGAATTTCTTGGGATTCTGTTAGTTCTTTATCCCACTTTTTAATCATGCATCTGAGGCCCAGGAACTCCTTATAGACCGTCTGGAGAGGAAGCAAGACAGAGACGTTTTTGAATACATTGTTATTGACCTCAGCAGCTTCTTCAGAAGACTCAAAAAGTATGGGAGATCTCTTGGCTTGGGTGAGGTAAGGGCAAGAGACAACCTCCTTGGCTTCAGTCAGAGGCTTGGCAGTTGTAGTATTATTCCCAGAACGTAGCTTATAAGGATCTGTAATAGTTTTTGGGACAGCCAAAACAGAGTACCCATAGACATCAGGATCTTCTACATCAGAATTGTCCATGCCAGAGTCATCAGATATGTTGTGGAATAGCAGCAAAATGGGAGGAGCCTCATTGTCAGCAGGCTCAGAGTCAGCAATGGAGGGGGAACTGGAGGAGACTGGTAAGAATTGTCAACTAGGAGTGTCTCTGCCTCTAGGTTGACTGTTCTTTCCCCGCCTGTTCCTTGGGATCAGCTCCTTCAACTCTAGAGTTAGCGCAGACCCAGGAATGATGACCTATTTGTCCACAGTTATGGTAACCCTGTTGTCAACAAGGATTATGCAAGTTCATGGTAAGGATACACAGACCACGTGAAGACAAACCAGAGGTAGAGGCATCACAGTTCTCCTGCACAACTGCCCCAGAATGGGTAAGGTGCATATCCTGCAACAGTGTCTTTATGCTCTTCATGGAAGAAAGCATGGCTTTATGGACCTTGAAGTGAAGACACAGGAGCTGGTTAACTTTGAGGGCTTGAGCGCAAGCCATGTATGCTTCATGTGCAGTCAAATGGCAGCTTGTGATCAGTTGTTGTCCTTCTAGGTAGAATCTATCTGTGAATTCAGCTAGAGTCTCCTTTGGTTTGAAGGCAATGTGAATGAAGGCGTCCTTCTTCACTTCCAAACTAAGTTCACCACCAAACTCATCAATTAGAAGCTGCTTCATATCTTTCCAGGTCTCAATGGTGGGCAGCTCTGGCACAACTACCTCTTGTCAGGTCAAGTGTAGACAGGTCAGAATGTGTTTCTTCTTGACTTCATCTGAGGCTCTTCTCATGGAAGTTTCATAGATAGTTAGGAAAGCTGCAATGGTTGAGGTTCTGGGGTCAAAAACGTGCTTAAAGGTAGGCTTGAAATGTGCTTCTGGAGCTGGGCCATCATTGTTGCTATCAAGTACATTTATGTGTGGGGAGAATTCCTCTTCTGACTCAGTGGGGGGATGCCTGGCCCACAGCTGGCAAACACTATCTTCAAGAGTAGTCAAGGTGTCAGCAGTACGGGTGCCCGTATTATTAGCAAGAGTGGTCTGCTGCTCAGTAACATCCAAGCGCTGACCCTGTGCAGTTACTACCAAGGAAATATAAGCCAGTCAGGAAGTAAGAGACAGGCCCACCAAAAGGCAAGGGACAAACCTGCCATTTACTGAATTAACCACTTCACTTAGTTCTTGTACATCTTTATCAAGCTCAGAGTGATCTTGCTTCAAGAGGTCCACTTCATTGGCTAGAGCTATCAACTCTCAGCACAATGGATGTGAGGAGCTCCTTAAAAGCCAGGGCAACAACCATCTTTGCCCACAACTTCAGGTGGACTAACTACAGACGCCATTGCCTCATGCAAAGTAGCAACCTCTTGTTATAATTCAGCAACCTGAGCTGTCAGCGCAAGTACTTGAGGGTCAGGCTGAGGGACTTCAGGGGGGTGATCCTGACTCCAGGTAGATGCTCTTAAATCTTGAATGGCATCCTAGAGCCTCTGTTCTCTATCTGCTACCTCATTGGATGGAGGAGAAGGCGGGTCATCTGCTTTGAAGGCAGAAAATTCATTTACTTGAGTCAGGAGTTTGGCAATGGTGGCAGCAGTAGCAGCCCTTTCTTGATCAAAGTCCTTACCAAGTTTGCAGAGGCCCTTTGCAGCATGGACCGCTACTTGCTGTAATTGGTCAAGAGAATAAGCACTGAATTTGTTAAGTTGTTGCACAAGTTGTTCAAAGTTGCTGAGATAAGCGTTTAAAGTAGAGTCTACTTGAGCACACCAGGGCTGTTCCAGTTGGTGGAACTCATGAAGGCGCTTTCTGACATACTCAGTGATAGATTGTTGCATTATTTCAATGTAAGTGACCAAACAAGACTGGGAGGTGACAGAGTCACGCTGATTGTCAGATACTAAGGAAAACAGGGAATAAATCCACTTCTGGTAGGCCGCAAACTGATCCCAGTGATGGGTGATGGTGGCTTGCAATGACAAAATTTCCTGAACATAGAGCCCTAATACCATTTGATGATGGGCTAAGGCGGGTTGCACAAAGGAGGTCAATAGATGTTCAGCAGAGCCAGCTTCCAAGAGGAGATGCTGTGTAAATTGTGGCACTACAATCAATTTGTAGTATTCTGCCCAATTGAACTGAAGCTGGAGGCAAGGGATGGCCCCATAACAGGCTATCCCAAGGGCTACTGCCATGACTTGTTCCAAGTCAGGGGTACCCAAAGGGTAGGCCACTAGGCGGGGACCACTCCCAAGGTTCAGCATAGTAGGTAAAATAGGCAAGTTGGCAATGTCTTCCTCAATAGGAGGACTGGTAATTTCAGGAGAAGTTGGACCTTGTATAGGTGGAGGCAAAGGTCCTGAAAACGTAGTTGTGAAGGGGGTAACCAGGGGGCTTACAGCCCCTGTAGTGAGCACCATTTTTGTTGTGATCTGAGGCGCGGCACAGAGTCACAACAGGGAATCCTAACCTTAGGATTGGATTTGTACTAAGTCTTGGTTAGAATGGCAGGGAAGGCTATGTGATTACTCTGTGGCCCTGCATGAATAATCTCTACTATTTGTAGCTAGAAAGAGGCGCCAAAGTATGTGGAGACATAAAGAAAAAAATATGGATAGAACTTAATTTTATTGAAAAATAGGAAATGGATTATATAGTGGGTTGTGATACCACAAAAAAATACCAGGACAGTAGGATCACTTTCCACAAGCATGAGTGGGGCAAGTGAGTTGCGCAGAATCAGGAAACTGAACAATTGTATTTCCCAATTTGGAGCCAGCCTCATTTCAAAGGGCAAAAGCAAAAGAAAGAGATTTGTCCTCAAAATAACCCAAAAAAGGCAAAATCAAAACATGGTGAATGGCAGCATTCACAACAGGCCAGCTGCCCAAGGTTGGTTCCCTGACACTGCTAATACAGCACATTTATTAAATTGGTAGAGCAGATAGGTTCCCCATCTTAATTTTCTTTTCAAAATTCTTCCTGTTGCCCATACCTGCTGTGGTCAACAAATATAAAAAGAATCATGTCAGGGCTCTCCTTGGATTAGTCACCCTATGTGTGGCAACCTCCAGAATTAACTCATACAGCATGAAACATCCTTCATATAGAAAATCATCAAAAATGCTCTTCTTATTTTCAACATTTAAGGATATTTTTTCTGGCTTAAATAGTTGAAACTGATAATAAAAGAAATGCTTAATTTTTATTTTGGGCTTTTAATCAAAGTTTTAAAGATAAAGCAAAAATACTTTTAAATTATTGACATAGAGGATGTTCCATACTGTATGAGTTAATTATGGAGGTTACCCTGTAATCCCATCCAAACAAGACCTACTATAATATCTCTACCTCTTTCTTTACAAACCCACTGGACTTGTAAAAGCCCACTTTCTAAGTGTTATCTTACAAGAGTTTAAACATCCAATTATAATAAAATTGCCTTATATAGTTAGTTGATCTCATTTCAATTTTAATCCACACATTATGGAGTTAGATCATCTATACAGATAAGCCTCTTTGCCTTGTTTTAAAGGGTTGAGCCATCATTTAAAAATAAATAAGCTAGATATAAATTTATTAAAGTCTAAGTGGCCTATACTCCCTTTATACATCAAATATGCCACACTCCATTAGATTCAACTTTGGTTTTTTCAAAGTTTCTTGTAAGATTTTATTTGTAAGAATGAGCTAATTCAAGCTGATGGTTTGGCCATCAAATTTAAATTCAAATGAAATGAAAAATTGAATTAATTTGATTCTGTACGGCTTGAGTGCACTTAAGTTGACATTAGTGACAGATAGACAGACTTGCTTATAAATGTTCTTGCTCAATCTATTACACTAAACAATAAAGTAAACTATCCATATATTTTTGCAGCATCTACAAATAATCCCTCTTAAGGAAGTAATTCCCTAAGTGATTCCCTGTATAATCATTAAATTGGTGGCACTCTTATCAATCATCCATCTAATATGGGGTCAATCCTTTTGAGCCCTAAGCAGAAAATTACCTGGGCAAACCACATGACTATCATGATGTAAATAAACAGCATGCAGCTCCCAATGATACTATATAATCCTCTAAGTTTATATCAATAAATTATCATTTTGTTCTTAATTTCCTTGGCTATTTTGTTTATTAAGCTTCTCAAAAGTATATACTTGACAGTGGTAGCACAGTTAGATTATCTATACCTACACAACTTAAAGTGAAAATTCTCCCAAAGAAATTAACCCAGCAGATGGCACTACCAACTATCTGGATAAGATATGAAAAAGGTCAGAACATCCCTAAAGGATATGCTGTCTTCAATAATATTCTTGTACCAACCAAACAATACAACTTCCTCAGCATTCAAGGAGTCCTGAAATCACCTCTAATCCAGGACCTGCCCAAAATACCCAACAATGTATTTCAACACCTGTTTATCAGAAATTGAAACGTTCTCAGGACTACACTGTGAAAATGCCAACCTCTGGATTCAAAGCACACAAAGCAAGTTTACACAGTGGGCTACCCCCAAAGACTCTGAGCAAGTGAAATTTTCTTAAAAGTTACCAGGGGCTGTCTCCTGCTTTTTGAGAAAATGTTTTGACCAACACCCTAGTCACAATGAAGACTGGGACATGTTCAAAAAATGCCTTCTTAGAAAATTTCACTATCAAAGATTCTGATGTTGTAAACATGACAGAACTCAGAATCTTCAAGATTACAGGAACCATTGAGGAATACATTCCAGCATACAAAGAAATATGTGATCAAGCTCCTGACATCATCAACTTTGATGAGGCTGGGCCATGTTTGGACTTTTACAATGGCCTTCCCACATACATCTGCTGTCAGTTTGATGAGCCGCTGCAAAAATCTCCAAGATTTCTTCTTGAAAGGAAAGCAAGCTGCTCAGAAATCTGACAATCTGAATGCAACCAACAAGCAAAAATAAAGTTCATTTGGCAAGAAAGAATACTTGTCCCAACAAGCAAACCAATCAAGCCAATAATCCTCACCCTTGAGGCAGAAATAGTACAACTCACGTGAACCAGATAAATACTGAAAATATTCCTGAGGAGGAAAAAGCTCATGAGAGTGCTTAGGAAAGGCACCCTCCCTCACTTTACAAGACTTGTACAGAGATCAAGACGTGGACTTAATTAACATGATCCAAATACCCTCCAGTGATACTATACTTTTTGCCAACCAAACAGGAAATAAAATCCTCACTTATTTGTTCTTTTTTTGCAGATGTCAGGGCACAGCACTATTCTACACTGGAGCAGACCAATTCCTCATTGACAAGAAATTTACCAACCTCATGAAACTACCTACAACCAAGAGTAATTTCAAGAGAGTTAACATGGCAGTCAACCAAATCACCCCAGTCACTAAGAAGGCAACCCCTTTCCAGAAACATATATGGGATGTACAAACTACCCTTGGCAACCCCATCATTTCAATAGCTAGGTACAATGTAGTTCTGGGATTAGATTGTATGAGAAAGGAAAAAATCACATTGACTAGGATAGCGCTATCCTCATCATAAAACAAGGAGAAGTACATCATCATGTGTATTCAACTCACCTTGATACCCTCATGAGGGACCATATATTTGTAAAGATTACCAAAACAGAAGAAGAAAAGAACATCAGTAAAAATGACTGAAACACCTGTACATACAAAATCATCCATTTCAAAAATGTGTAAGTCTCACTCGAACAGGACCTAGTACGTTAACAACTTGTCCAAGAATTTCCTTCAGTATTCCAGAAGAAACTGTCAGGCTTACCACCTGACAGAGGCATCCAACATGAGATTGAGCTAAAAGGGAGTGTATCCAAGGCACAGCTCATCTATCAATTGACACACCAAGAGGATAATGCATTTAAGAAATACCTGTACAAGGCCCTGGAAAAAGGACTCATTTGGCCATCAAAATCCCCCTTTGGTGTAGCAGTCTTCTTTTTAGCTAAGAAAGATGGTGAGCTACGTCTTGTTACTGATTACAGAGCGCTCAACAAGGTCATAATTAAGAATAGATATCCCCTGCCCCTGATTGAAAACCTCTTTGACAGTCTAAGAGTATTAAATCTCTTCACAAAGATTCACTTAACAGCAGAATACCATAAAATCTCTGCTAAGCCTGAAGACATCCCAAAGACAGCATTCAGAACCAAATAAAGGTCATTTGAATGTATAGTCCTTAACTTTGGTATGAGAAATGCCCCCAGTACCTTTGTGACCTTCATGAACAAAGTGTTTAAAGACCACATTGAAAATTCATAGTCTACCTGGATGATATAAACATCTGCAGTCTCAACAAAGAACATCACTGAAAAGATGTTCACATGGTACTCAACACACTCCAAGACAATCAACTACTAGCTAAACCTTCCAAGTGTGAATTCTTATTGAAAAAACTCACATTCCCAAGACAATCATTAGTAAGGATGGAATAAAACCAGACCCAGTGTCAAGGGTCTGGATGTATAGGCATTCTGGCTACCACCAACTTACTTAACATCCAGCCATTGCCCAATTTGATGCCCTTCCAATATACTGTTTGACATACCAAGAATGGTAACCAAGCAATATCACATGACTGTCCAAGTATCCAGTGGCTCAAACCCATCTTGCACATGACCAGCCCCTAGGTTTGATCCAACTAAATCCCCCGCCACAGTCAAGTCTATATAAGTCTAAAGTATTATCCAATAAAATATACTTCTCTTCTTTCTTAATTCCGTATTCAAAGCTTCCCCCAAAAGACGCTCCTTATCACTGGTAGCAGCTACGGTTTTTTGACCACACCCATGAGAGATAAAATGACTAACCAAAACCCACCCACCTTTGCTCATGTACTCAACCAGGCCACATCCCAGGAGACCTGGAAAACGTACTTCCGCGCCCACAACATTGATGAAGATATACCTAGTAGATGCACTGTATTTGAAGGTCTGGTCATGCCCAAAGCATGTGCCAAGATAATTCAATACAGTTGCTCTCTTCAACCACAAACAAACGCCAACCACCTATCACAGGTGAAGTTACTAACACCAAATACATTGGTACTGTCAAATTCTTTGGAAAAAACAAAGAAAACATCATCAACTGGCTAGACCACACAGCCATCAAACTCTGCGTCAGCTGCATCCCCCCTGAGAAATGGGTCCAGAAAGCCAGAAAGCGCCTGTAAAAGGCTGCAGCTAACTGATTTGCCACCTGGGTCAGCTCACAAACCTACAACCAGCTTGAAAACTGGGAAGAGTTCAAAGCGGACATCACACACAATTTCTGTGTCACAGAATCCCTCCAAGACATTGCAATACAGCTCAGTGATCTTCCTCAGAAGACCACTATTGCAGCTTACGCCAATGAATTTGAGGAAATACATTGCAAAATCCAAAACCCAGAACAAGCTGATAACGTACATACCAGAGCCTCATTTATCAACAGAATGAAACCCTCTGTTGCTGCCCTCACCTGCTCAGAGGCTAATACCTCCATGCCTACACTCATTGCAGAAGCCAAGTGCGCAGAAAAACGCGCAAACATGTAATATGCTACACACAACAGCAATTGCTCCTCAAATGGCAATGGCAGAGAAAACTCCAATGGCAATAAATGCCAAAATACCAACCATGACAATGGCAACTCCAATTGCAACAATGGCAATTGCAGCCAAAGCACAAACCGCTCCCGTCCTAAGAAAGAGGACACTGCCAAAGTTAACAATGCTGAAGTAGCAACCTGCTATAAATCTCACCCCACATTCTCTGAACATGAAGGTCTCAAAACAGAGGAACAGGGAAAAGAGGAGGGGGAACAGGCTTAAGTGCCCCTGTCTCCCCCCAACTTGACAAGAAACCGTACCAAGGCACAAACTTTGCTGCTTGCATCCCACGTGTCCCGCAATCCTCAATTTTTATGAATGTAAAAATTAAAGATCACTGTCACTTCTTGTCTATTCATGCACTTAAAAATCACATGCACATAAAATTTTATTCAACTCTGGTGCACAACACACTATGGTTAGCAAACCTTTTGTAACCAAGTACAAAATACCAGTTGTAAAATCCAACTTCAAATACACCAGAATGGCAGATAAATCAAAGGTTCTACTTTAAGGCAAAACAACTCCCTTCAGAATTGAACTCCAAGGCATACAAACGTCCATCAAAAGACTAGTCATGAACAACATAAACTACAACATTGTATCAGGCATGGACTGGTTTACCCAAGTGAACCCCAGCGTATGTTGGAAAACAAAAGCCATGACCATCAAACACAACGGAGTCAACTTCAACATCCTCAAAGAACCCAATGACCTCATTCTAAGAGACACAGTATTTGTCTAGGTCATAAACCAAGATGACTCAGAACATCTAACCAAAGATAGTACCCTCCACATAATGAGGTACACCAAATTCAATAATATGCAAACAACCAAAATCCAATGCCCAGAACTTGTGGCACTCCTAAATGAATACACTAATATATTTAAGGAAGAACTCACAGAGTTACCCCCCAAACAGGAGGTCAAACATGGCATCAACTTATGCAAAGCCATGCCCAAACCTGCACCCCTCTACAGACTCTCTCCCATGGAGACCCAAACCCTCAAAACCCATATTGAGGACAACTTAGCTAAAGGCTTCATCCACCTGTCTGAATCCTCATGGGGGCAGCAGGGTTCTTTATAAAGAAAAAGGAAGGCACTCTGCATCTAGTAACTGACTACAGAGCACTAAATGCAAGCACAGTAAAGAATAAATACCCTCTTCCACTTATAGAGGATCTGTTTCCAAGACTCTCAGGAGCCAAATTTTTCTCCAAAATTGACCTCACCTCAGGTTACAACCAAGTTGAAGTAAAGGAAAAGGACATACCAAAGACTGTGTTCCGTATGCAATTTGGAACCTTTGAGTGTAGGGTAATGAACTTTGGGATGATCAACGCTCCCATAAAGTTTGTCACCATTATGAACCAAGCACTAAATGGTCTCTTAAATACATTAAGCTACCTCAACAATATCATCATATTCTCAAAAGCAAAATAGGAACACCTCATGCATGTCTGCAAGACACTCAATTGGCTCTCAAAGCACAAACTTTATGCAAAACCAAGTAAGTGCCAATTTATGGAAAAGGAACTCCTGTTCTTGGACCACATTGTCTCTGACAGTGGCATCAAAGCAGATCCAGAAAAAATAAAAGCCATAAATAACATGCAACACCCCACCTCCGTTAAACAAGTTAGATGCTTTCTCAGTATGGTAGTTTACCTAAGGAAATACATCAAAGACTGCAGAAAACTAACCACACTAATCAATGACTTAACCAAGGATAATGCCAAAAAGAAATTCATCTGGACACCAGAATGTGACAAGAATTTTCAATTATTAAAAAAAGCTCTGATTGAAGCACCAATCTTGCAATACCCTAATAACAACAGGTGCTACAAGCCTGAGTCAGATGCCAGTGACACCGCCATTGGCGCAGTCCTGCGCATCTGCCAGCCAGGGCAGCAAGACTTCCTGTCAGTATGTTATGAAAGCAGAAAACTAACCAAAATTGAGCAGAGATACCCAATACACAATAAGGAATTGCTAACAATATACCAGACATGCAAGAAATAGAGATTTTACTTAGAAGGACATTTAAACGTCCAAGTACTAACTGACCACAAATCCTTAATCTATTTCAAAACTCAGAACGCACTCGCACAGCAACAAGCCAAATGGATGTCCCTGCTGGAGAAGCTTAATTTGGACATCAAATACAAAAAGGGGGCAGAGCTGGTCACAGCTGATGCTCTCTCTAGACTATGTCAGCCTAGAGAGGATTACCCTGTCCACCTGGATCCTGAATGGCCAAACCTGTACAACACTGAGTATAAAACCAAAAGGAAAGACCCCCAACACATCAACTGACCCACAATACATTAGTAAGGAACAAAAAGTATTTCCATGTATTGAATGACATGGTATATCAGATCATTAACAACAAACATGTCCTGTACATCCCACTTGCACAAAGAGTTGACACCATACTGAGACATCACCGCCTACTAGGACATACAAAGGCTAACAACCTATACATCACATTAAAAGAGATAGTATGGTGGCCCAACCTCAAACAGGATATATATGATGTTCTGAAAAAGTGCACAGTGTGCAAGAAATACACCAGCACAAAGGCTCCCCAGCCAACGGTCAACCCAGTACCAGACCCTGAACCAATCAAGGTTTGGGGGCTAGATGTAGTGGGGCCCTTCCCAGAAACAAAGACAAACCGACATTTCTTAATTGTAGCTATTGACTTTGCCACACACTGGCCCATCTGCTGGGCAACAAAGGACCATAAAGCAGAAACCATAAACCAATTCATTAACAAAGTAATCATAGCCAACTATGGCACTCCAGAATACATCATAACTTATGGAGCAACAGAGTTATCAGGTCATGTAGTAAATGGCAACTTAAAATCTAAAAACATTAAACACTCCACAACCTCTCCGTACAGGCCACAGGCCAACAGCAGAGTGGAATGCCTCAACGGCAGCCTTATCAGGACCCTAGAGAAAATAATGGATGGCAAAGCCAAAAACACATGGCCACTATACGTGAAACATGCATTACTAGGATCCCAAGTCTGCACCAATCAAGGAACAGGCTATTCACTGTTTGAGCTAACCTACAGGTACAAACCAGAAATAATCACCCGCAACAAACAGTCATACATAAAGATCCCCCTGGGGAAACCCCCCCTCAGTAGAACAAGCACCAAATCTATAACACATCCACCTCAAAGCTAAAATAGCAGAAATAAATAGGCTCAAAACATAAAAGTTAACCTCCACAGAGGAACCACTTCCTATCAACACCCCTGTCTGGGTTCTAGCTGGCAACAGAAAGAAACTAGACTTGGTACACCAGGGACCAGGAAGAATCATCAAGTACAGACCAGATCACAACACCTATCTAGTAAAGTTCCAAGGTGCCAAAACCCCAATTGTCAAGAAATACCACAGAAACCGTCTCTGCCTCAGTAAAAGAGAACACTCAACCAGACTGGTTCCAACTAGTAAACAGCTCCAGGAGCATCAGGCGGCAGCCGTAAAAACAAAGCCCACTCCTGATGCACCAGAGTAACCCCTTAAGGGGGGGTGTTGAGGGTCTGGATATATAGGCATTCTGGCTACCGCCAACTTACTTAACATCCAGCCATTGCCTGATTTGGTGCCCTTCTAATATACCATTTGACATACCAAGAATGGTAACCAAGCAATATCACATGACTGTCCAAGTATCCAGTGGCTCAAACCCATATTGCACATGACCAACCCCTAGGTTCAATCCAACTAAATTCTGCCACAGTCAAGTCTATATAAGTCTAAAGTATTATTCAATAAAATATACTTCTCTTCTTTCTTAATTCCATATTTGAAGCTTCCCCAAAAGGCGCTCCTTACCACCAGAAAGATATGTGCCATAACTAAAATTCCAGCTCTGAGGAATAAGGGTGAGCTTTGTACATTCCTAGGCATGGTAGCATATGTCAGAAGATTTTTCCCTGACTGGGGTGCCTTAACTTCCCCCTATTCACAATCACAGGCAAGACAACCAAGTTTGTATGGACACCTCTAAGAGATCAACATTTCCAAAAGTTGAAAGAACACATGATCACCATCCCCATCTTACAATATCTAAGCTGTGAAGGAGTATACAAACTAGAAACTGACACCTCTGGTTACTAAATAAGAGGAGTACTCCAAATTCAAATTGCAGAAAAAAGACTTCCTCCCTGTAGCATATGAATCAAGAAAGCTGTCTTATGAGGATCAAAGATAACTGATACATGACAAAGAACTGGTAGCTATTGTCCACTGTCTAATGAAGTGGAGATGTTACCTGAAAGGTGCACAGATATTCAAAGCTCTAATTGATCACAAGTCATTGGTATTATTTAATAATCAACACATGTATCTAGACAACAGGCTGAATAGATGAGCCTTATACAAAAATACACCATGTAAATCAAATACAAGCCAGTCAAGGAAATGCTTACTGCAGATGCCCTATTAAGGCTATATAATAAACATGTTCTACACACTGATGGGGACCCCAATTGGCCCATGTTAATCATGGGAATCTCCAAAAGGGGTTCCCACCTGGCACACTAATGTACATCCAAGAGAAGGTCATTAAGAGCAAACACCTGTTCAAAAACGTATATGGCACGCTACATCAAATACTCAAAAATGATGACACCATACTCTACGTCCCGTCAGCGCAAAAGATTGACACCATTCTCCAATATCACAGAGATCTTGGACACATCCACAGTAGAAACTTGCACAAATATCTCAAGACACACTACTGGCGGCCCAACATGCTAGATGATATCAGAGAGGTACTGGAACAATGCAAAGTATATATAAATTTACACCCGCTCCAAGGCACCCCCAAATCAGTGATGCCAGTGTTAACCGCTCAACTCTTTAAGGTGTGGTCACTGGATATTTTGGGGCCAATGCCTGGCAAAAGCAAGGGCAAAAAGTATATCATAACAGCTATCAACTATGCAACCAGATGGCCTGTGGCACAAGCCACAAAGGAACACAATGGCAGTGACGTGAGACAATTTATTGGGAAAGAAATAATAGCCAAGTTCAGAAACCTGATCTTCTTATCACAGACAGAGGCACCAAACTTAAGGCCATTGACACCAACATTTACCTCAATAAAACGGAATAAAGCATACAGTTGCCAGCCCTTATCACCGGCAAGCAAATGAGAGAGCAGAAAGATTGAACATTTCTCTTGTAGAGGCACTTGGTAAACTATCTGCCAATGACTCACAACTCTGGGCTGACGTGCTTCCTACAGTTTTAATGATATTTTGAACTCAAGTCAATCAAAGTAAAGTACTAAATTAGAACCCTGGTTAATTTTGCCTAAGAAAGTACCAGCTTACATTGACTGTGACATACAATATGCCAGAAAGGACCAAGAGACCAAAGAGAGGGAAAGGGTCAATAGAGAAACAATCCCAGTCCAACAAGGACAATTTCAAGTCAGAGACAAGATCTGGGTTGTCAACCATGATCTGCACAAGTTGGAGCCAGGGCTAAAAGGCCCAGGAGTTGTTATGAAGGTCAAATCTAACAATACCTACCTCATCAAGTGAATTGGTGCCAGTACTAGTTTGAAACACATGTACCATGATTAAATCTGCCTATGCAAGGCAGGAACTGCACAACACAGCTTATGGCTACTGGTCCCTAACGCAAAACTGGATCAATACCAAGCCCAAGTCCCCAGCACTCTCAAGAAAATCTCTAAGTCTCCGCCTTTCAGCACCCCAGGGGGAGATGCTGTAACATCTTTGATTACTCTCTCTCAAGAAATTAATTTCCCAAGTGATTCCCTGTCTAATCATTAAATTGGTGACACTTTTATCAATCACCCATCTAATATGGGGTCCAACCCTTTTGAGTCCTAAGCAGAACATTACCTGGACGAACCACATGGCTATCATGACGTACATGAACAGCATGCAGCTCCTAATTATACTATATAATCCTCTAAATTCATATCAATAAAGTATCATTCTCTTCTTAATTTTCCCTTTATTTTTTATTATACTTCTCAGAAGTATATGCTTGACAATATCATTACTTTTCTCTTATTCAATCAAATTAACTAACATGTATTAGGTTAACTATTGATAATTAGACGTTGATAGTTTAATTTTTCTTTTTATAATCAAATGCTGGTATAACAAAGATAAAGTTTTGTAAATTAGAACATTTTTTAAGTATTAGTTACAGAATGGTAGAATTTGTTCTCTGGGTATGAGGTTGCAATTTTGTCGCAGGATAAAATGATGATATTTCATTTAGTATATAGAGATGATGTACTTTTTATAACATGTTTATTTAAAAAAGTTAAATTGTGTAATTTTAAAATGAGCTAAGGGCCATCAAAATATGTTGGCTTTATATGGAGATTTGTTGATTTATTTAGCATGTTGAAGAGTTAAGTTTGAATTTGATTGGTTGGTTAGTTAGATTGATTGATTTGGGTTTTGCAGGCTTGTCTAAACTCCGTTTAAGCACTTCGTTATGTTATTTAGCCTCTAGAGCAGCTAAGCTCATGTAGATTATGACTATTATCATCAAAATTACCAGAAAGTATACTGGGATCTCATAGTTAATAAAAATTATTACTTGAATTTTTACATTGCTTAATTTTAATATAGCCAAATACTTGCTATTGAAATAAAATTCAAGCTCTGAGGATTCTGGCAATCAATCATCAAGAAGCCGCCTTAAGATAGTCATAATTTTCAAATTATGATTTAAATATAAATTGATATACAAATTAATAGATATTGATTGGCTTAAATTGGTTGACTTAGACTCGGAGCAATATGACCATTATATGATCATAATTTCCACCACCTAAAGTGGATTAGCTGCCATGTAATGATCTCGTAAAGTCAAGGCTAATTATACGCTTTAAACCTAAATTGTTAAAATTATTCATTTGTCATATGTTTCTTTAGCTACGTTAATCCGAATTGTATTTAGAATGAGTCAGATTTATTATAAATCATCACTATAATATTTCTCACCTTCGGAGTTGAAAACACCTGCTGATTACATTGAACTTGTGATTTGTTTACGCTTTCGTTTGAGATAATCATTTAACATTAAATCGTCATTGTAGACCCAGAAATTTTTGGTATATAATTACATTCTTGCCAATAGACCTCTCAAATATCCATTCAAAAGCCACTTCTGTCCAGCTCCAGAGTCCACAAGCCAAATTGCCAATCCAAACCTGCCGGTTCAGCTGTCATCATCCTGGTTGCTTCCACACTCCTATGCAAGAGTGATGGTCTTCGTTTAATCGCGTTGTTGTTGATATAGTCGGTTAGTTCAGCATTACCTTCTTTGGCTTACACCATAGCAAGTCACCTTTCTTTAGCATCCCACAAAAGCCGATATCATTCAACCCATGATAGTATGCGACGCATGCTTCTCACAGATACCCCATCATCGTATCAGTGCCCCACCAAACTTCACACTTCTTGGATCGTCACTTGATTGAAACTTACATTCACCTTCCCATTTCCTCTCCGATACCAGTATTGCTACTCCATGATAGTATGAGGTGCAAGTTTCTTTTACTGCCTCATCGTCATGTCACAATGCATAATCAGATGAAAAACATTCCATTTCCAGTATCATTGTTGTTAATTGACTAACAAGACAAAACCAGATTCTTGTTCCCACATATGACTATCCCAGAATATAATCCCAGACCATTACCAGGAATAATACCACATTCCTGATTCACACTCTTCTACCATATAATATGAAATTATATTTTAATAAAACACATTTTTTTCTAAATCTTGCTTTCCCTAAGCCTCTTCTTGACATTAGTAGCAACATAAAGGGAAACATCTACTATGATAAATTCACTGCTCCTGGCAAATCCAAACCCAAAGTTAAAGTCTAAAAAACTGCACCTGTCTTGCCAGGCTCATCAACACACCAAATTTTTTATACCTTAACATTATATTCAATGAACCTACTTGGTATAACCTTATTTTTTATTTGACATGACAACTAATATCTCATCAGGATACACAGTATATAACCAGTGTCATTCCAAGAAGACTTGCAAGTAAACCTACACACACCCAAAAACTACCAAATCTCATATCAATCTCCTTGGCCAATAATTAAAGTGACACCAATGGGAATAGTCTAGATAACCACAAGTATATAAACATTAGCAAGTTTTCCGCCAAACTCAAGAAAGATGTAAAAAAACTGGATTGCAAATGTATCTATAAAACTTTGCACTGCTTGTGCTTCAGAGAAAAATGGGCTTGAGAACATGAAAACGCTTTTTTGAGTCAGAAAAAACCTGATATACCACCTATTTAAATGTCAGATTATATAAAGAACACACTGAGTATGATGCCTCTAAAGCAGAAATTGAACATATCTTAACTCAATTGAAACCCTGTAAGACATTGTATGGCAACTTAAACCTAGCTCATAAAGAGCCCATAACCTCCTAATTGGGTTAATTTAAAGCAATCCACTGCAAGATCATCAACTCATACTAAGAAGACAATAAGCTGATTTGAAAATCATTTTCTAACAAGATGTGCACCTCAATCTCAACCTTCATGAATCCCAGACAATTTAAATTAATATTATTGATGATTTCTAAAGCCAAGGAATCTGAAAAAGCTTAAATTAGAGCATTATTTATACAACAGTAGCAGCTTTACCAGCTTGAAAAAAGTGCAAAAATACCAATAGCAACAATAACCAGAATATCAAGGGCAGCAACAATCCCAATAAGCACAATTGTAACAACAGCAACTCATGTTACAACCAAAATTGAGAACTTGTCCACTAAAATATCTCATAGCATAGGGGGCTCTTATAGAGCTGCCCTATGATGAATCTAAAAACATGACTCATTTCACTGCAATGTCAAGATACAGGCAATATTATTAAATTATTATTAAATTAGAAGTAAATCTAATCTAAGATGTCAATCCTTCAATAAGTTTTTTAACCCAAACCATAATTGAATGATGGTCTAACACTATTCTTTTTGTGAATTGATGGCTATTATTTGCAGTATAATAGCATTAAAATCTAAATAAAGCTATAATATTATTTTTAATCTCTGACTCTTTCTGAAGTGTTGTCTTTCCTGATCTAAACACTAAACTAAAATAAGTTCAGTTGGAAAATTGCTGCTAGAGCCCCTAAAAAGTGGCCTAATTAAATCTAAATTGCCCTTCTTGTCTGCCATACTCAAATCAATATAATCATAATAAAAGTTCTTTTGAATTGATTGAGAATACAACCTAATATTGTTAGTGTATTTAAGGTCTACAGATGGACATTTCTCCCAATGTGCTACCAAAAAAAATACATCACAAATACAAGAAGTGATTTAGAAGAAGAAGGCCAAATGATAAAAGAATCAAATAAAGTGACATTTACCTTCTTAAATGCCATGAAGTTGGAAATGCATTTGAGCAATAAATTCTGATAAAAGTAAGCTGCACCGTGAAAAGTAAGGCCTTCAATTACCTTGAAAGTGAATGAGAACAACATGTACCTATTAAAAGTACTAGGCAAGAGATAGTGGACTAAGATAACTCACCATGTTTTTCTTCACTCATTCAAGCCCAAAAGAAACTATACAACATTATCCTGCCAGCCTCAGCTCAGCACCTGGTTAACTATAGAGCCCAAGCTCATTATGGCCTTCCAACAGATGTTTCACTTGAAGATGAGGCCACCTTTCAACTGGGTGAAGTGTCAAAACGGTAGGGTTGACCCCTGGTAAAGCTTCAACTCACCCAAAAGACTCATGAATTGGCTTGATCCCCCAAAGATCTTAAGTCAAGATATATCAAGTAAGTCTTCCAGCTGAGACATTACAGCCAATAACTCCAAATAGGGAGCATAACTCATCACCTCAGGATCAGTGCCACTGATGATTGACACCCCTTCACACTGTGAGCTATACCACAAACTATATAATCTATTGATTCTAGATAAAGTTATTATCTAGCCTAAACTCTTCTTCTCCATTTTCTGTAACTCTACTAAATCAGCACAGTTATGGCAGAAAGGGGCAATGCTATTTGCACTTTACCTAAAAAACTATGTACTCTCACAAGAAGTTATGTTTAACTATAAATCTGGACTAACATTAGACATTGTCTCTCATACCCTTTAGGCAAATGTGACTAGTATAGCATGATTTATATCTGCATTATATCTAATTTTTTGCTTGCCTTAGACATATCTTATATTACGACTAAAAGCTTGGGATAGCAATAAGTATATTTTCATGTCTTCAATTAAGCCTCTGATTAACTGGAGGTTTAAAGAATCACTACTTCCCTTTTACAAAATTCTATAGATCTTGAATTCGAAAGAAACTGAATATATCACAAAAGATGCCTCTTATAGTTTGAAACTAAGCAACACGGCTAGCGTAAGAGCGTGCTAAGAATTTTATACCAATGATACAAAGAGTTATCATTGATTTTTATAGAGATTAAGAAAGTCATTTTTTGACTTCATTAGCTTAAAGAAAATACAAGACAAAATATAAATGACCGATAGATTTTGAAACACAATATCGAAATTTCTGTTACTTGAGCTTGGACCATGGCTCTGAAATCTGGCTTCTGAGATTGATTTTTTGGAATAGCATTTGAATTTGCCTAAGCAATAATCGGCTTTAGTGTGAAGAGTTGGATCGAGAGGAGTATCCTGATTTTCGCGGAGCAGAGCTAGATGAGCGAGAGCGAGACTTGTGTCTTCTAGAATATTCTCTGCCTCTGGATCTAGAACGTGAGCGCCTTCTACGAGAGTATGAACGGTCGGAATCTGAACGGCTTCGACTGGAGGTACTACGATTTCTAGTTCGGGAGTCTCTACTTGAACGCCTTCCACGTCGGCTACGTGATCGAGACGTGCCATCTGAGCTCTCCGAGTCTGAACCTGATTTATCTCCATTACTTGATTTTTCGTCCTCTTGATCATCTAGTTCTTCTTCCAATATGCTTATTCTTGGAGGTAGTTCGTCATTCTCTTCAAGAATAAATCTCTTGGGCAAACGGGGCAAAATAATATCACACACTCTCTCTTCACGTAAAAGTTGATCGACAAAATCGTCCATATAAGTTATTCCAAATTCGCCTGCTATAAAAATCAGAAAAAGAGTTGTCACTTTAAATACATGAATGGCGTATGCGCAACTTGCGAAAGTCGTTAAAGAGGGGTTCCAGGTATTCATAGATTTCTACAGCAGTTCCAACAAGTCTAATGTAGAGAGCTGCAAGTGCTCTTAAATACCTTGCTGTGTTAGAGTTGATATTAGGAAGTATTTTACTTAAAGTCTTCATTTTTAAGAAACTCTATCACAATATCCTTCGAGGGCTGAAGCTGCAATAGTTTTAGCGTAAGACAGAGGAATTCGGTTGGTCTTTGATTGGCGTATTGACCCCCAATAGCTTGCAAATCAACAGCTCTTTCAATAAGCGACTCAGCTTAAAATACAGGATAAATAAAGGTCAATAAGCACAACATATACCTGTCAACCCAAAACAAGATTCTTTCCAATACATAGACTCATAAATTCTAGTACGAATGATTTTTTCTACAAGAAATTGAGGATCGGTTCCCCGAATAGTCATAGCATCATTTACTGTTGCATTTGACATCTTTAAATATCGATTAAGTTAATGAGTTTATATTTGTGGAAAGATGTAAGCTACGCTTCAGTTAATATATATATATTAAAGTTGAATAGGCAAAAGTTAAAAATTGTCGTTTTGTTCTTAATCAACAAGTGATAACTTTGACTTTGTATTAAGTTTGATCCCTTGATTTTTAAATGCTGCAATTTTTTCTGATTTCAAGTAATTTAAAATTTCTTGTAGGAATGCAATATAGCTTGTGTACTCAGTGGCTGTCGTCCAATAGATGGGGTTTGAATAGTCGAGTCAGGCTACCACAAGAACTCTTGATTCCCTCATCCGACTTGGTTTAAACCCTCCAATTTAGTTTATAATTTAAACGATTTCAGATAAATAGAAGCCTAGCTGCTACGTAGCAGCAAAAACCATTAATTAAGGATAAAAAACTTCCACACCACAAAGTTGGTTCAAAATTTTCAGCCAGGAATTTTAACCTTATTTAAGATTTCTCTTAACAAATGAAAGTATGGAGGTTTAGGACCATAAGTGTTTTAATAGTTAAAAATCGGATGTCAATTCATAACAAGTAACCTAGCTCCTTTCATGATTTCCCTCACATTTTATACATGTACAAAGTAGATTTTGTCAAAACTATGGGGTTGACCCCCAACAAAGCTTCATGCAAAAGACCCCTTGCCCATTGACTATCCTGGCACACACAGCCAAAAGCGTCAGTCAACTTGATTTACCAAGCAAGGAAACACAGACCATCAATAACTCAAATCCAGAGCAAACTCAATTTATTGCCCGATTCATTAGTAGGATCAAGCCACCCCTACACATCCAAGTGATTGATCAGCAGGTGCCTTTGTTCCTCTAAGGGAATCACATGTACTATATAATCTCTCATATCACAATAAAGATGTTATCTAGTTTTCATTAATTTTTCCCTTGTAACCCTATTAATACAGCACAGTTACAACATTGGTAGCATAAGTAGGGTTTCCATCCTACACTCCTGTCTTCAAAATTCCCCAAGTTTCTTGTACCCACTGTGGTGAACAAATATACAAAATGATTGTGTCAGGGCTTCCTATGGACTGGTCACCTTACACACCAGGAACAGAAATCCCCAAAGGACACATCCTCTACCAAAACATGACCGTCTCTATTTTCACCTTCAATGCTCTATCTGTACAAGGATTCTTTCAGGCATCCTCTTCAGTGCCTTAGGCCAATGACAAAAGCATCATGTTCACACATATGGTATAGCACCTTCACAGCACAGCCTTAGAGTCTTTTGCTGGTGCCATCAATGACAATATCAGAGCCTGGATCCAATTGTCCTGAAACAAGCTAACATAAATGAAGTGCCCTGTGTGCTTTTGGATCAAAGACATCTCTGTTCAATTGACACATGAATCAAGTACCTGGGATGACAAGTGGCATGAGGATCACTCTGAAAAAGGCTAGGATACTTTCAAGAAAAATTTCCTTACTCAGTTTGTCATGAAGAACCCCACACTTATGATCATCTGCCAAAGTCAAGAACCTGACACAAAAAGATATGATAAAGGAATTAATAAGGGCCTATAAGGAGCTGCGCCTGCACCCTCCATCTGATACAGTCTTTGATAATCCTGCCACACACCTCATGCACTATGATACACTCAAACCCCACACAATGAGACACATCAACCTCAACCAGGTGACTAACATGAAGAGCTTGTAGCACAAGGCAGAGAATGAAGAATAACCTTATATGCACTTCACAAAGCACAAACTGGAAAAAGAGAAAGACTTTAAAGCTACTACTCCCCCTTAGGCCTCCACTTCAATCCCCACCAAACTTTGAGGACTTCTGCCAATTTTTGTTTGGATATTTATACAAAAAGTTACCAAAAAAATCCCAAGCTAATCCCTTATATAATTACTTATGGAATTATTCTAAATATGCCCCTGCCTAACCCACCCAAGAGACATCCCTGGTTAAATATCATGTACAAGAGCAACCAGGAGCAGTAGTATGTACATCCAAAGCAGGTTCCTCAATTTTAGTTGAGTTGGTTTTTCTTTTGATTTTTTTTATTCAAAATTTGTCCAGATTTTTCTTCCTCAAGAAATGTACTTGTTTTCCCTCATATCATTGGTTGATTGGTTTTGAAATTCACCTTTCACCCTAATTACATCCCCTTCCTTAAATGAATGCAAGAGTTATAAAAGACATTTCTTAATAATTATCCAATCTAATAAAGTTCAAAGTTGTCTATTATCTTTGGTCATTTGGTTTTCCTGTTGATTTTGGGTTTCAGTTGATTCCTTTCCCTTTGGTCTTCCTGAAATTGTTGGTGACAACCTGTTGTTGTTACTGAAATAATGGTTTTATTTATGGTTGAGAGCAATGATTTATTTCTTGATAATATGCTGTTGTAACTGTGCTGTTTTAGCAGAGTTATAAGGGGAAAATATTTATAAACTAGATAATATTCTTTATTGAGAGATAATGATTATATAGTTAATGTGAATCAAGGATAACAGGAACATGATTGGTGATCACACAGTGAGATGATGAAGGGGGTGGCTTGATCCTAGTAATGAGTCAAGCGCCAAAACAAGCTATCCACCATAAGGGATCATCATTTGTTCATGTTGTTGGATTTGGAAATTTGAGTTGACTTCCTAGTCTGGCTTTTAGTGACTGGATAATTGGATTGTGGGTCACAAATCTGCTTACTCAGAACCTTGCTGGCAGGTCAGGCCTGGTTTTTTGATACTGCCCCTAATTCTCACAGAGACCCAAGGATCCCAATGTCTCTGGCTGTGCTAGCTGTCCTCTACCTAACAACAATAACCACTAACCACAAGCATCCAACACTAACAGCAATGAGAGTAATGGACAATATAACTATATACACTTCAGAGTTACTGCTACCCAGAATGAGCAGAATGAAAGAAAACCCCAAGGATAGCACTAATCAAACCAATCTCTCTCTTCCTCATCATACTTTACCAACAAGAAGTATTGACCTGAAGACATCAATCAGTGCCCCATGATTCAGAAGTCATATAATGACCATGTACTCTTTTCTTTGCCTGAAGCCCAAATAAACAGGTGCTCTATAATTTTTGCTTTTGAAGTTATACTAGCTCAGCTCTCTTAGATTCAGGTGGAGATCAAACCTTGGTCAACAGCAACTTTGTGAACAAGTTCAAGCTATCTAATAATCTTTTGCAGATTAAAAATGTAGTCTTAGCTGACAACCAACATATTGCTGTTACTTGTAAACAACTCATTTTGCTATTGCCTTAGAAAAATTTACTCCACCATCCAGGGACCAGTCATTGATTTCCCCAGTTTTGATGTGGTACTTGGCATGTACTGGCTTAGACAAAACAACCCCCACATAGACTGCATCACCCCAGTTCTAACCATCAAAAGAGAGGTTGTTAACTATCAGATATAGCCAGACACAATAAACCAGCTGCTAAGGAATTGTTTTTTGTTTGAATAACCAAAATAAAAGCAAAGAAGGAGAATTTGAAATCCATTGAATGGGTTCTTGTGGCACTTCTGCTCTGAGGATACCAAGTTGTGTCCTGGATTGAAGTCAGGGATCAACTGAGTTGTGGTGCCATTCTTCAAGTGACTGAGTTTTAATCCCAGTGAATTTTACTGTGCCTTAAGTCCTGCAAACTCCTCCAGGACTTTTCCTACCATTGTCCTAGCATCTGCTTGGATCTGTCTTTCTTTGGGAATGTACAGCTTTTGGAGAGTTTACCAAAAATCCTTGCTTAGAAACTTTCTTCCTCTTACTGTGATTACTATTCCTCTTTACAGTCTTGTTCATTTCTTCCAAGGGGTTTGGCTTCTTGAGAAATTTCTGCACTGCTTCCTATATTTTCCTCTTGCCTAGCATTTGGGTAGAAGATTAGGAAGAAAGATTACATAATTATATCACTTACAAATAGATGCAGAGGGGCTTAAAATTCTTTATTTACAGAAGAAAGATCCCTTTATAAACCTTATAAAATGCAGCTTTTTTTACAGAATTTGGGGACTAACTACTTCTTTGAAGATGAATTTATATTATTTTAAATCCCAGGAGAAATTCAAGTTTAAGATCTTTTAATAGTATCCTGACTTCAGCTCCTATTCAGCCAATCACTCTTAAATGGCCCCCTTGTCTTAGATCAAATCCTTTTTAGGCTGTTTCTTTCACAGGCTTAAACTATCTAAACTCTCTCTTTTCCATAATAAAAGAAGCTTTAAACTTACTCTAGTCAGTCTCATTGCATCATCTTGATTTTTTTCTGAGTATATTATTAAGATTTATGTTATTCTACCATGAAAAATCACTAGAGAAATAAGCTTTAAATCTAATCAAACCCATAAAAGTTCATCATCTTAAAAAATCTGAAGCATTTTTCTTTGCTTCACTGTTTCATCAAAACCTAAATAGGAAACAAACGTTTCACCAAGCAGAATGTTGACAATTTATACCTTGTATCCCAAACAATTACCCTATTTTCTTCAATGTTTTGATGTGCCCAAACTTGGTTGTTTTTATATGAGAAGTCACTAGGATATTTGTTTTGTGGCATTTTTTTCAACATTTTTCCATCAATTTTGCTTCTGCAGCAAACCCAAAGCAAAAAATTCCCTAAATTGTTCTGCCTCCTGCTTTTTTAAAAGCTTGCTTTAGAGAAACATTGACATACTCTTCTCAACATTTTCCTGAACTTTTCTGCCTCTTCCTTCTCCAGCAACCCACTTCAGAGAAATGTTGAAGTGCTTCCCTCAACATTTCCCTAAAACCTTTTAAAACTTATACTAATAGCCTATCACCAAGCACATATATTAGGTATATTCTTGAGCTCTAATCAGTCTTCTCCGCCTATAATTTGCCCTCATTACTTTCCTCTACCTAGGCCATCAGAAGCAGGTATACCTCATGCACATCTACTGTTTTTACTCACCCAATTGGCTAATATTGAGCTTTCAGATGCAAAGTAACCTTCTTCACTTTCCAGATACCTATAAATCATTAAGTTATGCAGCTGAATCTGTGGACAGCTATCCTAATGATGGTTCCAGGCCATCTATCATTGCACAGTAGCAATAAGGCTTCCTTAAAGCTATCCATAACTCATAGATAGAGAAAATTTGCCCCCTTCCTAGGCAAGGTGACCCAACTGTATTATCACCCCAGCTGGTATCAGGATTCCAATGCTACCTAAGCACATCCATATTAGTAAAAACCCAGTTGTAATACCACACCAGCAAGTCTAAGAATGCCTATATCCCTTGGTATAACAATCCCAGGGCACCATCCTATCCTTGGAAAGCACTGATAAGGGGCCACCTTACTAGCACCCCAAGATATAGCAAACCACCACCAATCACCAAGGCTGGTTAGATCAAGAAAACAGCAAACATCTCCCCTTACCATCCAACCAATATTTATTTAACTAATCACACCCCTTACCTGCAGAACAGCTCTCAGTGTGGATCATCATACACGGCAATGATCTTTGCCTGATTGTATGACAAGGATTTAACTTTCTAATGGATATGCAGCCTTGTCTTTTCCATTCAACCTATCCTAACTTGGCATCATATTTTGGTACTGGTATAAAGGTTTACCTTGGATGGTTAAGATGTCCCCTATCTATGGGAAACTGTGGTAATTTCCACTCCCTGGTAGAAGACACTATAGTAAAGTGAGAATTCAGCCTTTTCCCTGATTGACAATTGGAAATCAACACTTTTTTAATTAACGGATCTTGATGTTCTGAAAACTTTTAATATAAAAAATTAAGCTATACAGCTATGATATACTAAAGTGACCCCAGAGAGCTCAAAAATACAATAAAAGTGTATCATAACTAATAGGAAAAAGAAATAAGCAACTATTTCTCATTTTACTATGTAATTTACACTCTTCATTATAAAAATATTTTTAATTACCATAAAAATTAAAATTACAATAAGACAAAAATAAAAAACACAACAATAGAAGTTATGAAAAATATGAAGAAATATTAATATTTATTTGATAAGGTTCATATTAGTATAAATGTGAATTTCTTTTGTTTTATTAGGAAATTAACAAAAATTAAGATATTTCATTCACTTTCAACTATAACTATTCATCTCAAACTTACTATGTATACATAAAATAATCAGTGCTATCTAATTAAATCAAAAAATAGAAAAATTAAAACTAAAAACTAATTGATCAAAACTAAAAAGTAGAAATTAAAACCATATAAGCAAGACAGCAAGTTTATTCCTCCTCATTCTTCCCCTTCTTCATTTTGGCCCCTTCTAGGAGAGAAGTTGCAATGAGCTCAAGCTGCTGCTTGATCTCTGAGGCCTTGTATTTATGCTTGGGTGCATTTTGAATGGCCTTGGTGAATAGGGTGGAACGGGTTGTGGGCTTGGTGGGGGGACGCAGTTTGCCAAGTCATACAGTTTGGAGATGGTTTTCTCCTGCTTGTGCTGCAGAAGGGAGAAAAACTTATTGAATTTCAGGTGGATCCCAAAGTTGGCCTTGAGGTGTTTGTGGTAAGCCTCTAGCGCTGAGGTTGTCTTGAGCTCACCATTCACTGCTGCCTGGTACACATTCCAGCTTGCCTTGGCACGGGCCTTGCCTCGCCTGTGTGACAACCTTCCCAATCCACTGGGGCTCAAAGTACTCAAGGGAGGCTTAAACTCCAAGTGCTTAACTACGTAAGAATCCTTTGAGAGAACCTCAAACCCCCGCGCAGTGTGCTCTGGCTTTAAAAACGCCAAGGCACTAAATTGTGCCAGCACAAATTTTCAGGTGTCTGAAGTATCCCTCTGGCTCAACTCACTTAGCTCAGCATGGGCCTGCACATTCCAAGCAACTGTTTGGCAGTAGTGGAAGTGGCACCCTTGCACCTCCCTGCTGAACAGCTGCTCAAATGCATTGAACTGAACAGGCTCAAAGTCCATAATGTACATGGCAGGCCCAAGAGCTCTCAGCCTTGGCTTTTCCTTCAAGTCCAGGATGGCCTGGTCTTTTTCAGAGGCAGGAAGGTTGGCGCGGGTGTAGGGGGGGTCTTCTTGAAATCATTGTTGTCAGGAAGGAGGGAAAGTGCTTGGCAGAGGATGATAAAAGCACAGGTGTAAATGGCCTTGGTGGCCCCAGGAAGAAGAAAGAATGCAAGTGGAATCACCCAGATGTCAATATGGGCATGGATCATCCAGAGCTGCTTGAACATCTGGAGCAAGTGGCAAAGGTACCATCAACTAGCCAGGTTGAAGCCCTTTTCAACTCCATCAGGTTCTGCTGACTTGAGTAGCATATTATGCAGTCTTTGGTGGTAGGACTGTTGTCATGGAGGAGAAAGCGTTCACCACTCAGAAGCTGCTTGAGCTCATGGGTGAGTGTAAGCTCTAAGAGGATGTCCAAAGCCTTGAGGGGAGGGGGATTGGCGGCAATACACTTATTGCATATGAACTTAACCAACTGCTCTTGAGTTGGCATCAACTTGAGATTGTTATGTTTTAAGTGCTGCAGGGCTTTAATAGCCAGATCAGATGCCCAGAGGTGAGAGGATGTTGGGATCACCTGGACCAGGAGCCATTTTAACATCAGGGTTATAAGATGATTGGGGGGCTCACAAGGGTGCTCCCCCTTCTCTGCAGTTACTTGCTCTCAGCCCTCAGTGTTTATCTGGGGCCTGCAAGTCTTATCCTCACAGTCAAAGTGCTTGCTCTTGGGTTGGTGCTTTTGATTATTACAATTAAAAATGTAGTTATCAGCAACGTAGCCAGGGCTGCCCTTTACAGACATAATTGGAAAAAAAGGGGAAGCACTTGGGGACTTTAAACTCTCTGTCCACATTACAGATATTGTGAATAGCCAGTGGATCCCAAGCCACATGACCAGAAGCTTTGAACTTCTTGGAGTACTCCTCAGGCTCATCTTGGGGACAAGATGAGGGAGGGGAAGAAGAGCCATCAGGAGGGGGAGAGGAAGGGTTCTTTGAGGCCTGCTTGAATGCCTCCCTTTTCTTATCAGAAGAAGAGATGGGCTCCTTGGCAGCCTTTGACTTCTTGGTATGTTGCTCCTTGATGGGTTCAGAGTTGGCCTCTGAGTGGTAAAAGGAGTGGTCAGTAATATCACCATCAGATTTATTGGGGGAGGAATTTTTGAGGAAAGGTGAAGAGAATATGGAAGATGAGGGTGGAGGGGGGAGGAGTAGGAGGAGATGGAGTGGGAGGAGATGGGGTTGGAGACTTTGCCTTTGCAGGCTTCTTGGCACGCTTGGGAGTGGAGGCAGTTTCTTTGGAGCCCTTGGAGGCTTGGTGCTTGGGCTGTTCTTGTTTGATCTTGTCTAAAGAAAAGTTTAGTTTTTTAAATAAAATAGTGTGAAAGATATGAAACACAGAGGTAAAGCAAAGTAAAAGTTAAATGAAAAGTATGCAAATAAAGTTTTATTTATCAAGAAAAAAACATAAAAAATTAAATATAAGCAAAATAGAAACTCAAAGTATAGATATAAAGGTTAAAACATAAAAAATAAGTGAATTTATGATGAAGCATCAAAGATGTTAGGTTCAGAATAACATCTTAGTGCTAAATCAATGTAAAAGTACAAAAAAACAAAAAATATATGAAAATTATATGGAGAGCAGCAGAAAAAGTAGTAGATTATAATTTCAAAAAAATAAAAAAAATATTATGTGGAATTTTTTTATTGGGAGTTGAAAAACCAAAACATAGTAAAGTGTCAAGTTTGGCACTGTTGATCAGCTGAGAAAAGCTGAATTCTCACTGTCAAGTATGCTGGAGTCAAGCAGAAACATCAAATTTACTATGTTTTTTACATATAAAACTTGCTTAAATTTAAAACGGGTTCAAAATTCAACCCAAAAGCAAGACAGTTTTATATGCTCAAAAATAAAAAATATAACATAAGTTAAAAAAGTAAATGAGTAGGAAGGTGTTTATTAGTGATAACATTATGCTGTGAGGAGCTGGGAGTGACTTATTTACCATAGTGTTATTTAAAACATTAAGAAGCTCTCTGTACTAATCCCCAAGTTAAAGTGTTGAGTGGATGAGTGTCAAGTGGCGCTCATAGTGCGTCACATATTGATTTAGCCTTAATTCTGAGCCTTTGATTAGTTAAATCCGAAACCAACCGGGTGGCAAGTGGATAGAGTCAAACAAAGAAGATGTTGAGTTTCTTTTTTTATAAATTACATATGAAATCTCTTAATAAATTAAGCTTAATTTATGTGGCACCACTTAATCCAAAAACCCAGGAATGACATAATGTAAAACAAGTGGGGTATTTGATTAATGTCTATGCCACTGAATCCAGTATAGTGGTGCTTGGGAGCTTGAACAACAACTATGGACACTAATAATAAAAATATAATAGTAAACAATGAATTTTATATAAGCACATATTTATTTTATTAATAAAATTAAAATTTGGCTTAAAAAGTGTCAAACTTGTCACTTTTTGTTTTAGAGTGTTGAACACAGGGGTTTTCATTTCTATTAGTAAATTTACTTATAAATTGCCCCTTAAATTGGTATTTTAGCTAACTGAATTATTAAACGGAGTTGAGCTTGAGTAAATTTAACCTTGGTTTTTGGTTTCAAACCTCTAAGTTACTAGTAAAAATTAGCTTAAAATTTATTAAGCCAAAAATACTAATAGATTTGCATATGCAGCACTCAACTCCCTGGTACTCAAAAAAGTGTCAAGTACCAGGGAGTCTTCACCAGGGAGTCAAACTTACCACAGTTGCCATCTATGTCCAGAAGGATTTTGCCTCTCTGGTGACTGGGGCACTTATATTGTCTGCCATGACTAAAAATTCTACATTGCTTTTAGCTTTAGGAAGATCATGAGGCTGGCAAACCTTGTTTCAACAAGGGGCTGGTTGGCTCTGGTCTCAAGTAGTGCTGGGACTTAATATCTGCAAAAGCAGAAAGGACAAGTGATGAGCTTATTTCCAGCCCAGATGGCAAGCATCAAAGGATTGCTGAGGGTACTTGGATCATGCCGGCTGACCCCACATCTTGGTCCCTGCACAGGCCCTGTGATGCAAGGGAGGGTAGCTTGCCTAAGCGCTTGTCTAAGTTTATCCCTCTCCAGGCGCAGCTTTGGTACTCATCTGATTTTCCTGGGTGCTACACCTCCATTTTGAGGGTCAGGGTTGCTGGATCAATTGGCTGGTTTGTTAGGGTGCCCTCCTTCTTGGTGGGGGTGTCCTCTATTGCTTGTTGATCAGGTGTAAGTTATTGGATTTCTGGACAGCCCATCCCCTTTTAGGAGTACTTCTTGGAGGTTGTTGCATTGCTCAAGCCAAACTAACTGTCATGGCCTGGGTTGCCTTTGGAGAAGCCTTTGGTCAAAGAGAAGAGTCTATCCTGAAAGGCCTGGGTAGATGGTGGGGGCTATTGTGACGGTCCACATGTTTGGTGGTTTGCAGGCGGGGCTAATGTTGGCCATGTAAAGATTTGGTTGATTGTTGAAGGTATAGAACTAGTAGGGAATGATGGCTACTAGGGAAGGTAAGGTCTAGCTAGTAGGTGTAAAGACTGCTAGAGGCAGATTTTGTCTCCACCCAGCAGAAGATATTGGCTGCTGTGGGCTAGAGATCTTCACCTAGCAGGGAACTGTAGCTGCTTGGGGTGAAGAATGAGATAGCTCAGCAGGGAATTATTCTGTTTGGGGTGGGGATTGATCCAGCCTGATGGTTAGTGTTTGCTGCTCAGGCTGGATAATGTTTAGACCCTGGAAGGTAACGCGGGCTGCCAGGGTAGAAGTTTGTGCCAGCATGGTAGGGGACGCCTATCAGGGTGTAAGGTTTGGACCCTTGACAGGTAGCACAGAATGTCAGGGAGGGGAAGAGCTCTGAGGGCTCTAAGTACCCTGATACACTTACAGGAGGTCTGTGAGCAAGCATCCTACCTAACAGACTGGTAGGGTGTCCTCTTTTATGCCCCTATGGGAGCTTTGGTGTCAGGAATCCAGTCTTAGGCAGCCGGCCCGTTATTTTCAGGGGTAACTTGGGCTGGGTTTTTTGCAGGCAATGCCCACCACAAGAGGGGAGCTAACTTTAAAAGGTAGGAGGGAGGCTTCCCCACCCAAGACCACAGGCTGGCAGCCGGGATTATAGTGTCAATCACCCCTGTGAGGGTGATGTACACAATCCCAAACAGCTTGCCAGAATGGTTGGTTGGGAGGTCAGGCAAAGAAGCAGGCATAGGTTTTGGGGTCACGGGCGGTTCCATGGACAGGTTGTAAGCAGGGAGATAGTTGAATTTCCCTCTGAACAACTTGGGTGTTGAAATTATCTATGGGCCTTGTCGGTTGTATCTAACTGCAAATTGTATGCGGGCCAGGGGATTGAGTTTGAGTATCTTTTCCAGGAAGTATTCCTTGTATTCAGACTTTAGAGATTAGTTGGTAAAATGGACAGGTCCAAAGGGAACACCAGGAGGACAGAAGACAGTAGGCAATGGGGCAGGCAGGCCAGGAGATCTCAAACTGAATTGGTAGACAGCAAATACAAAATAAGGCTTAGCTGTATGAGCCAAATTACCATAACCTTTATTCAAAAATGGCAATAAGTTTGGAGCGCAGGGTCCTTGGGTCTATATAGTATCCCACCTCCAAACTTAACATTTTCCATGAGGGGTTCATCAGGGCATTGGGAAGGCCAGGGTTGGGGGAACTGGGTTCTTGGGCCCAAAGGCGGCAAAATGGCACTTGGCCTGGGAGTTCTTTCATTGGTCAATAATCTTGATTTGGCTACCTGATTACCTTGCTTTAGTGTTGAGGTCATGGGACCAGGTTGCGGGCCTGTGCCTCTTTCCTGGGTTGGCTCTTGATTAGTTGCTGGTGTAGACTTCAAGTTTATGAAGCTAATAGTTGCCAAATCAGTACTTCCATTAGGCGCTGTGATTAATCTTCCATTTGGTGTGATGATTTCTTTGGTTTGGCTCTTTTTACCGCATGGGTCAACATTCTTGGTATCAGCTTGTGGGGGCTCAATCCCAGAAAAACGCAGGCAGGCTGTCCCGCGGTCCACAGGCCCAGCAGCCCAAAGGAATCCAGGGACAGGGGTTGATTACTGCTCCCGGGCCCGGGTTTCCAGAGAGGAAGAATTGTCAATCCTGACATTTGGGGAGAACCCAAAGTGAGCATTGGAGGGTATAGATTTGCTCAGAAGTGTCACCAAGGCAGTTTGTTTGGGGAAGCAAGCTGCAGAACTAGGTGTGATCAGGCCTCTGGGAAGTAAAGCTGATTACTTTGAAACTGAAAGCCCAGATTTAATCACCTGGGTGAGTAAAAACAATGCATAGACATTGATCTATGGTTGAATGGCCTAAGTGGATTGCCACTTGTAAGGGCCCAGTCAAACGCCAGTTCAATGTAGACTCATGCCTGGGTCTACAGGTTCTGGTAACAGGGACAGAGATAAAGAACCAAAGGTGGTTCACGGAATCAGCAGAGAAGACTAGTAAGAAGGACTGTTTGATCACAGTGAAGACTAGTTGAGGGACTGTTGGTTCATATTAAATTTTGGAACCAAAAATGGTTCTTTGTGCAGGTAGAACCAAGGTGGTTCCTAGTTAGGATAAGTTGAAGGGCTCAAAGATCATGATGCAGGAGTAGCTGGTCATGATAAAGGAGTAGTCAGAGGACTGATAAGCTGTTGGAAGACTGGAATGAACTGTTTAGAGACTAAGATGAGCTGCTTGTTGTCTAAGATGGACTGATTTCTGGTTAATCTAAAGATCTTTAAAATATGGAATGTTTTGCCTTGGCTTAGTAGTAATCTTAAGAATGAATGTGTATAGAAGTGTGGCTAAGAGATTTATTTATTAAGTTCCTAGGATAGATGAAGGTATATTGCCATGAGAGCTGGATACAAAGTTGTTTTAGGGGGACATTTTCCTTTGATTTTACAATATTTGTAAATATATGGGGAAACCGTTGAAGAGGTCCAAAAAGAACAGTTTAAATAGTATTCTACTATTTAAATTGGTTCAGGTTGAATGTAAGGAAGACTGGTGCTGGAATAATGGACTGATTAACACTTTGGTGCGTGAAGAGTGGTCAATTTGAGCAGTTTGAGCTGTGGAAATTATTTTCATAGTTGGATCCCGGTGGAACTTCAGAAATGGTCTATTTCTGCGCTCTGAATTCATTGGTTGGGTTCTGGAAGGTTTTTCTGATGAATGTGATTGGTCAGAAGCCAAAAGCTTAAAGTATAAGCAAGGAAATAGTGAATTAATACTTTAAGCTTTTAAGGAAGTAAGTATGTAAGCTTAAGTTATTATAGAAAAAAGTGAGTGGCAATGGTTTAAGCTTTTAAAGAAAGCCATTCTGAAGGCAGAACCATTGTTAAAAGGACATTATAAGAAGGAATTTAGCTGGAAAGTTACAGGGTCTTTCCAAGTTTTTCTGGGTCTGTTAAGTTTCTGCCAAAAGGTTTTTGGAAGCCTTTCAATTGCCAGCAGGAGCTTGGTTGGACTTATACAAGTGGAATGACAAGGCCACTGGAGCTATAAATAGAGCTGAAGCCAAAGATAAAGGAGCATAAGCCCAAGAATAAGGAGCTAGATCCTAAGCGCGGCGCAGGAGTCTAATTCTAAGGCACAGAAGCCCAAGTTTAAGGAGCAGAAGTCCAAGACTAAGGTGCCGGAGTCCAAGACCAAGTACAAGGGGTCCAAGATATTGTTAGAGGACTCCAATTATTGGAAAACCCATATTGTTTCCTTGACCCCCCAGGCCATATACCAGAAAGTTTCTAAGGGAATCTTCCTTCTGAGAGTGAATAAAAGCACATTTTGACTCCTATACATATTTATGAGATACATTTTCTCTTACTAGAGAATGACAACCCCTTCCAGCTGGTCCCTGGCTACAACCCAGGACACACTTTGGGAACTGGTGGACAGGAACCCCACAGCCATCCTCATCACATAGTTTGCAGCAGTGGCCTAAGGACGCCATACTACAATGTGGGGAATCACATGCTCAGAAAGACCCAGCATGGTGTAAGGTATGGAGGATTGGGATAAATTATTATAAACTAAGGCCTTTAAAACAAGAATATTTATATTTTAATTATAAAAAGATAGGCAAGATTTGCAACAATAGCTGCACTAAGGCTCCTAAAAGCTTATATGAAGTGAAATATGGACTAAGGCAACTTATTAAACCTAAGAAAATAAAATAAAGACCAGTCTTAAGGATAGAAGATTTGGTTAAAAAATTAATCTATAAGTCTGGAAAGTGATCATCACTAGCTGAGGGATTGAAACCAGCAACAATTAAAATGTGAGTACCACTATAAAAATTGCCTAACTGATGAAAGATGTAGTCAAATGGAATCATACAACTAAGCTGGGAAATATACAAGATAGAAATTTAAAGAAAGAAAAAGACACAAAACCAACAAGCACCTTTTTGGGGTGCAAGTCAAACAATCTCAACTTACTGTTGAGACTGTTAAACCAATCCTTTTTATTGAGCTTGGGAAAGTGAGGTGCAGATTGGAAAATAAAGATTTAACCAAAATGGGTTAACTGACTATTGGGAAGAAGAAACATGAATTGGAAGCCAACTGGTTGAGACTAATTTTAAAAAGTTAAGCTAGCATAAAGGAGATTTTGGAATGAGCAAAACAGTTACAGTGAGTGCTTAATTGGTTTAAAGCAAGCAAAAGTAAGGGGAAACAGGTCTAAGGCTTAGGAAGAGCAGAATTAAGTGTATAGTAAAAGGTAAATTGTTTTGAAAACCAAATTACTAACTTGTTGTATAGATCCAGGGTTTGAATCCTGTGGCAGAAAGGTAAGGGGATTTTGAAAACAACCATTAACCACTCTTAGATTAAAAAGCTCAAAAATCTTAGTCTTAAAAAGTAGTAAAGGTAAGGGATGGAACAGAGTATTGCTGGTGCAGGGTGTGGGGAATAATTTGATTAAGTACTCCTGTATAGTTTATGAAAAAATTAAACCAAAAATAAGAATAGTTGATGGAATAGCAGCTAAAATGAAGGTGAATCCTGATAAATGGTTAGATAGGCAAGCCCAGGCTTTCTGTAACCATAGGATGGGATGGGGTTGACAAGGGGGAGTTCTCCTGTGGCAGCACTCATGGGCTGGCTTGGCAGAGCAAGTTGTAAAAGCAGAGGGACACCTTGGAAGGAAAGAGAAGACACAGGAGCTGGAACTAGTTCCTGTTCCAGTACTCTGGGAGAGGAATAGGGTCAAACATTGGTTGAGTAGAAGCAGCAATAAGTTGCTATGACTCCCAGCGCTGGCGTTGGATCTGTAAGTACTCTCTATTAGATAGTATCAACAATATAAGATTTGTGATAATTTAATATACTCCTGCAAATAAAAAATGCTCAGATTGTACTAACTAACAGATGTCTATTGTGTGATATCAACAAGGAGGTAATTTCCTATTTCCCCAGCTATATACTACTGGGAAGTTGGCTTTTGGTTTGGCAGTGCATCCTGGTTAGCTGGCTGGTCACATGTCACTGCTTTCCTTGTACTGGAATCATCTGATTAGTTGCCCATGGATGTCAACATGATATTATTAGGTCTTGGCGCTTGGTCTAAACCTTGTGGTCTTCTAGAGGGCTTTTGGGGGCCTAAACCCCCAACTTCTGAGAGGTTTGGCCAATTGGAAACATTTTTGGAGGTAAACAGTGCTTTTGTAGATGCCTCCAGGTGCAGGCTTCCCAGGGCATCAATTTTGGCTTTTGGGGAAATGAGGCATGAATTAAGGAAACCTTATTTTCTAGCCCAATCTGGCAATTAAAAACTTGCATTCCTTTGACCCAATGCTATTTAGTTTCTTGTCAGGTCCATTATAGGCCCTGACACCAATGTTAAATGTGGGTTGGGAGCCCAGAAATGTTGCAGGATATCAAGGTCCATGTTGCTGAGGGTTTGGTTGCTGATGCCTTTGTAGGCGCTACATACCATCAATAGCCAGGTAATCTTGAGAGTTATGAGCTTTTCTGTTATTATAATACCTGAGCCTGTGATGGGAGACTTTTCTAGGAAGGCTTGCCTGAATGCTTCCTGTATTTGTCCTGGTTAAGTTTCTCTCCAACCAGCCACTCACTAATTGGGGGCTGCACTGGCTTCTCAAAAATCAAAGCCACTCCCCAGAGCTTCTGGAGGTAACTGGCTTGTAGTAAGTTTATTCCAAGGGATTTCAATCCATAAGTTAGTTTCTCCTTGGCCTAGTCTTCCAAGCTGCCCCAAACTCTGCTGAACAGAGGTGTTGGAATACAATGTCAGGCACCTCAGGACAGGTTCAGTTCAGGGAAGATCTAGGACTTCATGGGTGCTGAAGGGGTTGGAATATTTTCCAGGTACAGTGATACTTTTTCAGAAAGTATATCTTAAAAGGAAGTCTTACCCTTCTTCATATCTTCTCCAGCTGACAGGAAGAGCTATCAGCTGGTTCTTTTCCCTTTAGAGCAATGTTTTATTTAAGGCATTTAGGTGAATATAACTTACCTGTTCTACCACTATTGAGGATATACTTCTTGGAAATGTCTAAAATGTAATAAAAGGAAAGTATAGATAATAATATCTTATTTAATACAAAGATAGGCTGATATACAGTATCATGATAAGCCACATACTGTCCATGTGCATTGTGGCTGTCATGGGGCTTGTCCAAGTAGTGCTCCATGTAGGATTTAAAACCATTGACTCTTGTAAAGAACAGTAGTTGTAAAAGTTAAACAGTGTGAAGTAAGATGTCATGAAGAATGATGCTGTGAATTCAAATTCACTAGGGGTTTCAAGCAGCCTGGTGAATGATGGTTCACAGATTAATTCCTGCAAAAGCCTTTGCATTTGCTATTGACCTGTAGAGTTTTCTTTACCCAAATATAAGTTGACAGCAATATATGAACCTTCTGGATCCTTACCAGCCTCTTGCCACTTAGAGTATCATCTCCACTAAGGCTACTAGGATTGACCCTTTAGGTATCAAATTGAATACCACTTTCTCCAATAAAAGAAGTTTATTCTTGCACATTAACTTTGACATTAAATTGTCAGCGCTCATCTTTCATTTTCTAGGAAGATATCTACTACTAATTCTCAGATCAAGCAGGCTTGAAGCCAGGAACTCAAGTCTTATGTGTTAAGAATTTTTTCTAAGTTCTTTATTATGCAAATATATAAGCCCAACTCAAAAAACAATGAGGATAAGATAAACAGAATTCTAGCAGCTTCAGCAACACTAAACCAAATTGGGAGGAGGGGGTGACCAATCTTGATATTCCTGAGTTTAGCAAATTGTTGTGAATGCCACCATTCACCATGTTTTGATTTTGCCTTTGATGGGTTATATTGAGTACAAATATCTTGCTTTTGCTTTCACCCCTCAAAATGAGGTTGTATACAAACTGGGAAATACAATTGTTTGGTTTTCTGATTCCTTGCAGCTCTCTTACCCCACTAATACTGGTGGCAAGTAATCCTACCGTCCATGCAATGTTTTGTGGTAAAGCTACACAGTATATATTCCATTTCACCTTTTGCCAATAAAAATTAAGTTCTATTCACATTTTTATCCTTGTGTCTTCACATACTTTGGCGCTGTTGTAACTGTGCTGTTTTATCAGAGTTACACAGGGAAAAATATTTAGAAGATAGATAATAATCTTTATTGTGAGATAGTGATTATATAGTTCATGTGAATCAAGGATAACAGGAACATGGTTGGTGATCACATGGCTGAATGGGAGAAGGGGGTGGCTTGATCCTGATAATGAGTCAAGCGCCAAAACAAGGTATCCACCATAAAGGATCATCATCTGTTCATGATGTTGAATTTGGTAATTTGAGTTGACTTCCCAGTCTGGCTTCAAGTGACCAGATAATCAGATTGTAGGTCACAAATCTGCTTGGTTGGAACCTTGCTGGCGGGCCAAGCCTGCAGTTTTGACACCCCCCGACTGAAGGTTAGCCTCCTCTGGGGGAAGGTTATAAAGGAAGTTGTCAGGGGCCCGGGTACTGTATTGAACTAGTTGCTGTTCTGTGGCGGGCAGGGCGGTTTCTTGTTGTTTCTGTCTTGCTTTGCAGGGTTTTAGGCAATCATGGTGTAGGTTCTTCTCTTGCCTACGTTTTCCAAGCCCTTGCACAAGGTAAGTGTTATTGTCATTTACCTTCAGAATGATTGCTGGCCCCACTTTCTTGGGTTGTAGCTTGCTCTTGTCAACATTCATGACCCAAAATTTGTCCCCAACTTCATGTATATTGCAGATGGGGACAAAGGTTTTTTGTAGAAGTTCATTCTCCTTCACTGTTTGTTTGCTGTTAGCTTTTATAACATGAGGGTCCAAGCGTGGGGGGACTTCACTTGGATTTTCCAGTTTAGGTCCTGTCAATGCTTGAATGATATTTGGCTGTGTGCTGTATACCAGTTCAAATAGGCTTTTTTCTAGTGGATCTGTTCACTTGGGTTCAACACACAAGTAGTGCAGTTGGTAGCTGCTTATACCAGTCTTCAGGTCTCCCAGCAGTGAGTTTGGCTAAGGCTTGCACGAGGCTACCATTAAGCTGCTCTACACGTCCATTGGCCTGTGGGTGGTATGGTGTTGTTACAGTGTGTTTGACCCCTTTATTTTGCAAGGTATACATTGGTGGTTTCAGGTCAGTTCTTTCCAACCATTGGTTATCAGGAGTTCTGGCTTTCTGAACTTGCTGATTATCTCCTTGCAAATAAATTATTGTACATCATTGCCAGTGTGTGCCTTTACTTCTTGGGCTACTGGCCATCTTGTAGAAAATTCAATGGTAGTGATGATGTATTTCTTGTCATTGTGTTTTCCTGGCATGGGGCCAACAATGTCAAGAGCCCATACTTTGAAAGGTAGTTGTGTGCAAATGAGAAGTACTGACTTTGGAGGTGTTTTGCTTTTGGCAATTTTTTTGCATACCTCACATTGGTCTAGAACTTCTTGAACATTGCAATATAAGGTTAGCCACCAGGACTTGTGCTTAAGGGACTCATATAGGTTCCAGCTCTTGGTGTGTCCAAGGTCTCTGTGATAGCGTAGGATGGTATCAACTTGCTGATGCATGGGAATGTAGGAAATGGTTGTACTGTCAGAAATTTTTTCTGTGTAGGGTACCATATATGTCAGCAAATAGGTGTTCATTTTTGATGACTGTTTCCTTTGTTATTTCAGTTGTGCCAAGGGGGAAACCTTTTGTCCTTTGTTTGTAGTACTAAGAGAGGCCAGTATGGGTTGAGCCCATTCTCTCCTCTTAAAGCACAGACATACAGGCAGGACAGGGTGTCTGCCATGGCAAGCTTGGCCCCAGGTTTGTATTAGATAAGCATGTTAAATCTCTCCAAGAGCTCCATCCACTGGGCTTGGCAGTGCAACAGATTTGCTTGTGTTTTGAAATAGATGAGCAACTTGTGGTCAGTTAATGCTGTGAATTCTTCCTGCTGTTCTAGGTAACAGCGCCATTTGACTAGACAGTGCACAATAGCCAACAGTTCTTTGTTGTGGATAGGGTATCAACACTTGCCATCTGTCAATTTTTGTGATTAATAAGCTACAGGCAGGAAGTCACCATCATTATTTTTGATTTGTAGTACATCCCCAATGGATGCATCTGAGGCGTCAGTTTCCATTTGTTATTTCCCGTCATGTTTGGGGTATTGCAGGATGGGAGCTGTTGTGAGCTTCTCCTTGAGGCGTCTAAAACAGAGGTTATGTTGGGGGGTCCACACAAACTTGGACTTGGTGCTTGTTATGGCAGATAAGGGAGCAGTCAAAACGCCACAGTCAGGTATGAAGCGTTGTACATAGGCCATCATTCCCAAGAAGGTGTGGAGTTCTGACTTATCCTTGGGTGGTGGCATCTTGCAGATGGCCTGTATCTTTTGACTGTCAGTTTTGATGCCATCCTTTGAGACTATGTGTCCCAGGAAAGGTAGTTGCTCACAGAAGAACTGGCACTTAGAGGGATTGGCCAATAGTTTGTGTTTTGCCAAGGTAGCAAAGACTGCCTTGAGGTCTTTGTGGTGTTGTTCCATCAAGGGACTATAGACAATAATGTTGTCTAGGTACACTAGGGCGTGGTTGCCTATGTGGGGCGCAAATACTTTGTTCATGAAGGTTACAAAGGTGGAAAGGGCATTGGTCATGCCAAAGTTGAGCACCACACATTTGTAGGAGCTGTATTTAGTGCAGAAGGCTGTTTTGGGGATGTCTTCCTCCTTAATGCAAATCTGGTTGTAGCCTGCTGTCAGATTGATCTTGGAGAAGACTGTGGCTTCTCCCAAGGCATAAAAGAGGTTGTCAATCAGTGGTAGTGGGTAACAATTCTTAATGGTAACTTTGTTTAGGGCTTGGTAGTCTGTGACCAGACGCAAGGTACTGTCCTTCTTAGCCACAAAGAATACAGCAGCCCCAAAGGGAGACTGTGAGGGGCAGATAAGTCCTTTTTCCAATGCCTCCTTGAGGTAGGCGCATAAGGCGTTGTTGTCATTTGGGGTCAGCCTGTAGATAGGATGTGCCTTGGGTACAGCCCCCTTGAGTTGGATGGAGTGCTGGGTATGCTTCTCAGGGGGCAGCCTGGGCAGCGCTTCCTTGAAGATTTCTGGATGGCGGGCCACAATTTTGCGGTCCTGAGGCGTGGTGGTATCCTGGTGATCTTTGAAATGTATGATCTTGTACTGGCAAGAGTCCCAATCAACTGCCTTCTGGTTTTTCTTCTTGTCCTGGGTCTCCTTGATGTGCAGAAAGATGTGGTTGCGTAGAAGTTGGTCCACAGAGTCAGGATAGATCTGGTGGTTGACACCTTCACACTTGATGGTCAATACTGAGGTTGCCCAGTCTACGTGAGGATTGTTCTTTTGCAGCCAGTCTAGTCCCAGCACAATGTAAAACTTTGGGAAGTCAATGACAGGACCTTGAATGGTGGAGTGGAGGTTCTCAAGCATGACAGAGAAGGGGGCAGTTTCTTTTGTCATGGCAATGTGGTGTTTGTCAGCAAGGACCACATTTTTAATCCGCAAAGAATTAGTGGCCAGCTTGAACTTATCCACAAAGCTACTGTTGACCAGGGTTCAGTCTGCGCCCAAATCCAGGAGTGCTGAGACTGTGTAACTGTAAAAGCGGAAAGGATAGGACATCAATTTATTGGGATGTCTGGTAATGATGTACAGTACCAGGTCCTCCAAGGGCACCTGGATCATTGGGCATTGGTCCACGTCCTTGGGTTGATACTCATCATTGGGCAATTCAGGAGTTGCATGGTGAGAGCTTGGCTTGCTTAGTGCTCTCCCCGGGCTTTTCCCTTTTCTTGGTTGCCTTGCATGGCGGTGACATGGAAATGGGTTCAGTTTGACTGGCCATTATTTCCATTTCCATGTCCATTTGAACCCGTGGGTTTGTGGTTGGCGTTATTCCTGTTGCCTCCAGGGGGTGGTTGAGAGGAGCGCCTGCCTGGATGGGAATCCTTGGGTCTTTCCTGTTTCTCAGTTTGTGCCTTATGAAGTGCATTGGAGGTTTGCTCTGCTTTCTCCGCTTCATGGTAAAAGCTTTGCAGGTTGGTCACCTGGTCCAGGTTTACATGCCTCATCACATGCAACTTGAGGGCTTTGTAGTACATGAGGTGTGTGGCTGGGGTGTCAAAGGCCATGTCAGATGGTGTACAAAGTTGGAGTTCCTTGTAGGCACGGATGAGTTCCTTCACAGTGCCTGTCTGGGTCAGGTTCTTTACTTGGAGTATGATCATGAGCGCTGTATCTTTAAGCACAAATATTGCCAGGAAGTCTTTCCTAAAGGTATCCCAGTTCTTGTTGGTGTGCTCTTTGTGCCACTTGTTACACCAGGTGCTAGCGTCATGGGTCAGGCAAATGGAAATTTCTGCAATCCAAAATTGCTGTGGGCATTCCATCTGAGCTAGCTTGCTCTGGGAGGACTGGATCCATGTGGCAGTGTTGTTGTTGTTGGCCCTGGCAAAAGGTTCCAAGGCGGCACTTTGTAGTCTTTGAGCTACATAGGTGAGCATGGTGGCTTTGTTGGCTGGTTGCAGCATCAATGGGGGAGCCTGAAAGAAACCTTGTGCAAACATGGTGTTGAAGGTGGGTAGTGGGATCACTGTGTTCTGGTACAGGACAAAGCCATTGGGTATGGCGGTACCAGGGGTGTACAGAGTCCAGTCAGACAGGAGGCCAGACATAATTCTGTCAAGGATTTATTGGCCGCAGCGCATGCAGGCAAAAGGCGGAATCTTTCAAGATAGGGTAGGATGGAGAACCTACCTGTGCTACCAATGTTGTAACTGTGCTGTTTTAGCAGAGTTACATGGGGAAAAATATTTAGAAGATAGATAATAATCTTTATTGTGAGATATTGATTATATAGTTCATATGAATCAGGATAACAGGAACATGATTGGTGATCACACAGCTGAATGGGAGAAGGGGGTGGCTTGATCCTGATAATGAGTCAAGCTCCAAAACAAGATATCCACCAGGAAGGATCATCATCTGTTCATGATGTTGAATTTGGTAATTTGAGTTGACTTCCTAGTCTGGCTTCAAGTGACCAGATAATTGGATTGCAGGTCATGAACCCACTTGGTTGGAACCTTGCTGGCAGGTCAAGCCTGCAGTTTTGACAGCGCCTCTCTCTAGCCACAACTAGTAGAGATTATTCATTCAGGGCCACAAGGTAATCACATAGCCTTCCCTGCCATCTAACTATCTTTAGTACAAATCCAATCCTAAGGTTAGGATTCCCTGTTGTGTATCTGTGCCACTCCTCAGAACACAGCAAAAATGATGCTCACTACAGGGGCTGTAAGCCCCTTGGTTATCCCTTTTGCAACCACGTTTTCAGTTCCTTTGCCTCCGCCTATACAGGAGCCAACTTCACCTGAAATTACTAGCCTTCCTATTGAGGAAGACATCACAGACCTGCCTATTGTCCCTACTTTACTGAACCTCAGGAATGGTTCCTGTCTATTGACCTACCCCTTGGGTACCCCTGGCTTAGAACAAGTCATGGAAGTAGCCCTTGGGATAGCCTGTGAAGAAGCCATCCCTTGCCTCCAATTAGAGTTCAGTTGAGCAGAATACTACAAATTGATTATGGCTCTGCAATTTCCACAGCATCTCCTCTCAGCAGCTTGCTCTGCTGATCACCTATTGTATTCCTTTGTACAACCTTCCTTGGCCCACCATCAAATGGTGTTAGGGCTCTATGTGCAGGAGATTTTGTCCCTACAAGCAGCTGTCACTAATCACTGGGATCAGTTTTCTGCATTCTAACAGTGGATTCACTCCCTGTTTTCCTTGGTATCAGAAAATCAGCGCAGCTCTGTCATCTCTCAAACCCACTTGGTTAATTCCATCAAGAAAATGCGTCAGGCCATCCCCAAATACGTCAGGGAGTGTCTACATGAGTTTCACCAATTGGAACAGCCATGGCAAACCCAAGTAGATTCTATCTTGAATGCCTATCTGACCAATTTCAAACAACTTGTGCAACAGCCCAATGTATTCAGTGCTTACACCTTTAATTGACTACAACAATTGGCAGCTCTTGCTGCTGGGGGCCTTCACAAGCTCAGTGAAGAATTTGATCAAGAAAGGGTTGTCACTGCTGCTGCTATTGCCAAACTTCAAGCTCAAGTGAATTAATTGTCTACAGTCAAGCCAGATGTTACGCCTTCTCCCCCATCTGAAAATTTGGTAGATAGAGAGCAGAGGCTATGGGTTGCCATTTGAGAGCTGAAAGCGTCCACCCACAATCAAGTTTTCCCTATCAAAGCACCCCAGCCAGATCCCCAAGTGCTTGTTTTGATAACGCCAGTTGCTGAGCTATAGCAGGAGGTTGCTGCCCTATGCAAAATGATGGCGGCTACTGCTAGTCCAACTCAAGTCATTGACAAAGATGGCTGCTGCCCTGGCCTGTCAGGGGCCCCCAAATTCACTGTGCTAGAGAGTCAATCGCTCTAGCTAATGAGGTGGATCACTTGAAACAAGACCACTCCAACCTTGGCAAAGATATGCAAGAAATGAGTGAATTAATTTATTTGGTAAATGATAGGTTTGTGCCTTGCCTTTCAGTGGGTCCTTCCCTGACTTTCTGCCTGGCCGAGCTTTCCACAGTAGTAATCACACAGGGCCAACGCCTAGACGTCACTGAGCAACAGACCACCTTAGCTAATAATACGGGTGCCTGCAATGTTGAGACCCTGACTACTCTTGAAGAGAGTATTTGTCAGCTGTGGGCCAGACAGCCCCCCTCTGAATCTGAAGCAGAGTTCTCCCTGCGCATAAATGTACTCAATAGCAACAATGGTGATCCCACTCCCAAAGCACATTTCAAACCTACCTTTAAGCAAGTCTTTGACCTCAAAACATCTACCATTGCAGCTTTCCTAACTATCTATGAAACTGCCATGAGGAGAGCCTCTGATGAGGTTAAAAAGGAATACATCCTACCCTGCCTGCAACTGATCTATCAGGAGGTAGTAGTGACCAAGTTGCCTACCATCAAGACTTGGGAAGAAATGAAGCAGCTTCTAATTGGAAAATTTGGTGGCAACCTTAGTTTGGAAGTGAAGAAGGACACCTTCATGCACATTACTTTCAAACCTAAGGTGACTCTAGCTGAATTTGTGTAAGATTCTACATGAAAGGACAGCAATTGATAGCTAGTAGACAGCTGACGGTGCATGAGGCTTGCATGGCCTGCACTCAAGCACTCAAGGTTAATCAACTAATGTGTCTCCATTTTAAGGCTCACAAAGCCATGCTTTCTTCCATGAAGAGCATAAAGACGCTTCTGCAGGATATGCACCTTACCCATTCTGGAGAAGTTGTGCAGGATAATTGAGCTGCCTCTAATTCTGGTTTGTCTTTCTGTGGTCCTTGCATCCTCACCATAAACTCTTAGAATTCTCCTAGATGTCAAGGTTGCATAACTGTGGCCATATAAGCCACCATTCTTGAGTCTGCACTAATCCTAGGGTTGAAGGAGCTAATCCTAAGAAGCAGGAAGGAAAAGAGCAGTCAACCTAGAGGCAGAGACGCTCCCAGTTGACAAATCTTCTCAGTCTCCTTCATTTCCCCCTTCATAGCCAGCTCTGAGCCTGCTGACACTGAGGCTTTTCTCATTCTGATGCTGTTCCACAATATCTGATGACTCTGACATAGTAGATTCAGACATTGATGATCCTGACACCTATGGGTATTCAGTTCTTGCTGTTCCCAAAACTATTGTGGTCCCTTTTAAGTTACGCTCTAGGAAAACTACAACAACTGCCAAGCCTTTGTCTGAAGCCAAAGAGGTTGTCTCTTGTCCATACCTCACTCAATCTAAGAGGTCCCCTGTGCTTGTAGAGTCATACAAATATGCTGCTGGGGCTGCTGATGCTGTATTCAAGAATGTTTCAGTCTTGCTTCCTCTACAGACAGTCTATAAGGATTTTCTAGGCTTGAGGTTCATGATCAAAAAGTGGGACACAGGGCTAGCAGAAGCCCAGGACATCCTGGTTGTTCTTCCTCCCTTTGTTTGTACTACTACTTGTGTGGAAATATCTATCCAAAAGGTGAAAATCAAGGCTTTCTTGGACACTGGATCTCCTGTTAATGTTGTTTCCTCAAAGCTTGTCAAGAAGCTCAAACTTGCCCCTGACCTTAAATATCACTAGTTGTATGGCACAGCTGGGCTATCCATGACTCACACTATAGAGGCTTATTTTTATCTTCCCATGCAGTTTGGCAAGCTACTCTTAGCCGTGCCCGCTGTAGTCTTGGAGAACAAGAGCTATGACTGGCTAGTTGGTACTCAATTCCTTAGGGAATATAATAGGATCATCAACTTAAAGGACGGCTTCCTCTCTATTTTTGGATACAAAGTCCCTCTGATCTTTGAAGAGCCAGTTAAAGTTCCCAGGAAGCGCCTCAAGACATTTGCCTTGGAATATCCCACTGGTACTTTCACTTTAAAATACCGGACCCATTCCTCCAACATGAAGTGTCCTCCTATGGCTTGCCCGCGTCAGAAGGGATTCCTCTCTTGGCCACTTCTGCTGTGACTATTCTGCCTTGGTCTCAAACTATTCTAGACTCCCAAATATTGTATGAGATGCCTGGGCGTACATTTCTAGAGCTATAATCTCCTCCCTTACTAGGGCGCAACAAACTCTACCTCTGCCCAGGAATCTTGGATGTCTCTCCTAAGGACCCTGTTCAATTGCTGGTAGTCAACATAACCGCTCTCCCCATACATGTGTCTAAAGGGCAGGTTGTTGACTATGGCAAGTTGCTGAATGCTCCTGATGTCCTATTGCTACATCCCTTTGGTACGTTCCAAGACTTTAACTTACCAGAGGTCAAGCCTCAAGTCCTTTCCTTGTTTACTGCGCAAGATTTCTCACAACTATCCCCAGCCCAACAGAAAGAGGTGCTTGACCTGCTGGATCAGATTTCAGATTTCTTTGCTAAAGACAGCACTGATTATGGTCTAGCCAAGGGCGCTATTCACTAGATTGATACTGGTGATGCTCCTCCCTTCTGAGCTAAACCTTATTGTTGCAGTTGAGTAAAAGACGCTCAGGTATCTAAAGAACTCAAACAACTTTTAGACGCTGGGCCAATGACTCTTTCCCAAAGTCTGTGGGCCTCCCCCTTGCTCATACTAAAGAAGAAGGATGGAGGTCATTGTATTGTGATGGATTATTGACAATTGAACTCCTTAACCAAGAAGTATTCCTATCCCTTGCCGCATATTGATGATGCTCTCTGCTACCTTGGAGGCTCTAAGTTCTTCTCTGCTATGGATTTAGCATCTGGGTACTGGAAAGTTGACCTCTCCCCTGAGGATAGACAAAAAGCCGCACTCATCACCTCTGAGGGATTTTTTGAGCCTATGTGTATGCTGCAAGGACTCTGCAATGCCCTGGCTACCTTCCAACAAGCCATGGGTTCCATCCTCCGTGACTTGAAGCTTTCATGTGTCCTGGTGTATCTAGATGATATCACAGTCTTCATTACTACCTTTACAGATAATCTGGCTCACCTCAAGGAAGTGTTCCTAAATATTCAAGAAGCTGGCCTTAAGTTAAAACCATCTAAGTGCGCCTTCTTCAAGGAACACCTTGAATTCTTGGGCCATGAGGTGACCCAGACAGGGATTCACCCAATGACCAAGAAAGTTGAGGCCATTGACAAAATGCTTCCGCCCATCAACCTGCAAGAAGTACAAGTCTTTTTGGGCATGATGGGCTACTACAGACAGCTCATCCCTGAATTTGCTGACACTAGCAAACCTTTGGTCCAACTTTTACATAATGTCCCTTTTGAATGGACTGCTGGTCAGCAACAGGCCTTTGAGACCCTTAAGCAAAAACTCAAGGAGGCTCCCATCCTGGTGTATCCTGACTATAATAAGGAGTCCATTCTGTATACCAACACTAGCAGTGTTAAAGTGGGAGCCATCTTGGCTCAACTAGATGATGAGGGTATAGATCATCCTGTAGTTTATACTTCTTGTGTCCTCAACAAGCATGAGAAGAATTATAGCTTCACAGAGAAAGATTGCCTTGCTGTGTTGCATGCAGTCAAGAATTTCCGCCATTGTTTGTATGGTACCTATTTCACTGTGGTCCTTGATCACACTTTTCTTAAGTAGCTACAACAGCTTACGGAACCAGAAGGATAACTAGCTAGATGGGCTCTGCGCCTACAAGGCTACAACTTCATGGTACTACACCATCCTGGGATTCAACATCAGAATGCTGATGTATTGTCCAGAATGCCCATCCTTTCTCTACACCCTGCTGAGGCTGATCAACTGTATGAACTAATTAGATATCCTTCCTCTTGGGAGAGCAAGAAAGAAGAAGTTCAAATTGCCCTGTCCAAGATATCCAAGGACAAACTCATTTGCAACAACCAGCTTTTCAAAGAAGTACATGACCAATACCTACCTTATTTATGGCCTAGTCTTTGCTGTTTGTTGGTGCTCCAAGCTCATAAGGAGATGGGAAATGGAGGCATTGTCAAGACCTATGGCTGGCTCCAGAAAACTACTTCTGGGAAAGTCTTTGCCTGCTGATTCCAGACGCCATTACTAGTTGCCACAAATGCCAGCTATAGAGACCTTGAGCTGCCTTGCACAAGTTCAAACTTGTCCCCCTTCAACACGTGTTTCACACTGTCAGCATTGATGCTGTAGGGCCTCTTCCCCGTTCCTGTTCTGGCTACCGCTTCATCTTAATTGCTTTTGATCATTTCAGCAAGTGGGTAGAAGCTTTTTTACTAAGGACATCACTGCTAAGACAACTGCTGCCTTTCTGTTACAAGATGTATTCTTCCGCCATGGTTGCCCTCAAGTGTTGTTGTCTGACAATGGGACTAACTTCAAGGCCAAGTTAGTGACCTTGGTGGTTGAAGCCTTGGGGTCTCATCAGTCTTTCTCTGCCCCTATAGCCCTTCTACCAACGGGGCAGTTGAGCATGCAAATTTGACTCTGGTTTCTATCATGAGGAACCTCACTTATTCTGACGCTGCAAACTGGGATCTATACTTACCCACTGCTATATTTGTGTATTGCCTTAGCAAACATTGTGTCACCAGGTACTCCCCCTATGCTATGCTGTATGGGCGTGAGGCCACCACTCTGTCACTTCTGGGCCCCCTACTCTCCTCTGATAAGGCTATGAATCCTGATGACCATATCAAAGATCTTGTCAACTGCATAATTGACATACAGATCACAGTGTATACTTCTGCATACAAGACCAAGATGCTTGAGCTCTCTCCTGACAATGCTGGCCATTCCTGTTTACCTGAGTTCAACATCAGGGATCATGGTCTCTACTATCAGCATAGAGTAGGAGGATGTGCTCATAAGCTAGATATGTTGTGGGTCAGGCCTCTAGAAGTGACCTTCAAACAAGGGTCAGAGCATACTGGAAAACTCCTATACAGTGGTCGGCTGTTTTCTCATATGCATGCCAAGTTCCTCTGCAAGTACCACCCCCTAAGGCCAATCTAGAGGGGGGCAATGTTGTAAATGCTGCCATTCACCATGTTTTGATTTCACCTTTGATGAGTTATTTCAAGGACAAATATCTTTCTTTTGCTTTTGCCCCTCAAAAGGAGGTTGTATTCAAATTGGGAAATACAATTGTTTGGTTTCTTGATCCTGCGCAGCTTGCTTGCCCCACTAACACTGGTGGCAAGTGATCCTACCGTCCATGTACTGTTTTGTGGTAAAGCTACACAGTATATATCCCACTTCACTTTCACCAATAAAAATCAAGTTCTATTCACATTTTTATCTTTGTGTCTTCCCATACTTTGGTGGCTCTCTCTAGCCACAACTAGTAGAGATTATTCATGCAGGGCCACAGGGTAATTGCATAGCCTTCCCTGCCATCTAACCAAGACTTAGTACAAATCCAATCCTAAGGTTAGGATCCCCCGTTGTGTATCTGTGCCGCGCCTCAGAACATGACACAAATTACTGACAGGAGTACCAAAGTGAAAAAATCATCTGAAGGGGTAGATCTAAAGATGAAGCCAATGGAAAAGAAGCATAAAAGGTAGCACAAGGTGTATTCAAAGAGTTTAAAGCATACTGGAAGAAAGCATCAGACAAATTGTTGACTACAGTGGCCAGGAGGACTAGATACTCAAACATAGAGGGTTTGAAATACTTGTTTTTATTCTTCAGGGAAATATAGCTATCTAGAAACAAGTTTCTAGGGTGTGAGTTGGGAGAGGTTCAAGAAAACTTGGTCTGGGAGAGATAGAGTATATGTAGCTTCTGATTGGTTGGCAAGAATATTTTCATCAGTTGGTGATTTGACATTGGAATTTGACTGAGCAATGCCACAATTAAAAAGGTTGGCAGCCAGCTTGTCAAGCGCCACCATCCTTTGAAAACAAGTAACATGTAACTAATTTATCATAGTTGATGGGAGAAAGGGGGAAGGTTCATAATTTTATGGGGCATCTGTGCAACTCCAGCCTTGACCTGTTTTTTGTCTATGACAACATTTAAATTGTCTAACATTTTTAAGGGGTTGGCAGCAGTTTGACATTGATTTCTAGTCCTGTGAGGTCATGATATCCCCACTGTTTGGTGTTCTACTGTAACTGGTGTGTAGCACAAGTGTCACCAACTAATTTTATAGCTGTATTAATCCTTGAGGAATCAATTTCCCAAGAGGGTTGATTGTAGGTGTTACAACCTTATCTATTTCCACTTATCTGAGTAAAGCCTCATAGCTTCTTTATTGGAATTATTTCTGTTATTCCCACCTTCTTGGAATTTCTTCCTCCTCCCAGAGGATAGTTAAAGAGTTATTTTCTACATTCTCTTATTTATGCTTCTTGTGCAGTGAATTTTAGCCCAATTATTCTTATATTTCTTTACTAATTTTTATATTCCTTCTACCAAGGGAGATGTTCACTTTTTTGCTGACTAACCGATATAGGATACTTCAGTGATTAGTTGGTGGAGCTTCCCAGACGAGGGATAATGTATTTATATAATGATATTCCTCATAATTTAAGATTTTAGTATCTGGTGTATGTTTTACTCAAGAAATGAGGTTACTGGGGCCTATTTAGCTTAAACATGCTATCAATTATTGCATTTAAGCTTGAAAAGCATCGGATTCGGGTAGGCTGCAGCCGATGAATCTAAGCAGATCCCAATTTTTGCCTTGATTTGGATGGCCAGATTGGATCCCATCCAGAACTGTGGATTCAGAGATAAGAAGGCTTCCTTCCCTCCAGAGTTTAGTACCGCTTGCTTGGCATCGGGTGTGAAATCCAAGCATGTGTGACAATCATAACAAATAATCAAGAATGTGTTATGAATGTTAAATTAAATTTATTTTTTAGATGTGCTTTTGCTTTGAAACTCTATATATGTTATTTAAAAAATTAAGTGCAACATAACTCATTCACCTCGTTAGTGCATACAATAGATCCAAAACGGATCCTCCACCAGTGGCAAAAGTAAGGCCCTGATTTTGATAAACCCCGAGCCAGATTTGATCTAGGTGACTGTTTTATTATAAAGCAGCCATCAGAGCAGATCTACCGCAACCCTATATTTGGGCTCCAAAGGAATACTCAGAAAAAATATCGGGCTTTGATTTCTGAACTTCCAACCCAAGACACTGTGCTTTATGCCGCGGTAGCCATATGGGGTTCATATATTGGCTGTAGAATGAAGTTCTTTGACGGTCTTTGCAGATAGGAACTGTTTATGAAAGTGGACTTTTCCATCTAGTGATTAAATATTTCTGAGCCACGAAAAATTTATATTAGGGAGGTTTTGAATTTGTGAAGACGAAAATGTGTGGCTATTTGATGAGTTGTTCTTATTTAAGTGATACTAGCCTCTGTTTGGTGCAACCGACGAATGGGCCAAGATGCCCTAAAAGACGTCATATCAGAATAATAAAATCTACATCAAGGTTCCACGAGTGCCAATGAAATGAAACAATTTCTGAAATGCCTATATATAAACTCTTTTGCTACCAAACACTAAACACCTCAAATTTAATCATGCAATTTCAATTTATTGCCTTCACTTGTTTGTTCAAAGTCTCCTTTGCCAAGAAACATGCCTTCTGGACTGATTTTGAAGACCTCTTCAACAAGACAAATCTTGAAGCCCTGGTCCAGCCCTTGAAGAGATGAAACAATCCCTTTGGTAACCTTTACACGCTTCCTCCCAATTCTCATTGGACGGGAAAGGGATCCTTTGCTGTAGCCCATTTCTTCTCACCTTTTAACAGTTCTGGAGTTTACTACAATAAAGCAGGCGGGCTTGACGTTTATTTTGAGGAACTTGACCGCAGCTTTTATATTCAAGACAACCCGGAGAAATTAAGTTCTAGTTGTAGCTTCTATAAATGTACCAATGAGGTGATGACAGATCTAGCAGCAGGAAGTGTTATCAAACTCAGCGAGATTCCTGGTTTGACACTGGAAAATATTCACATGGCAGCCCTGAACAAGAGAAGCTGCTATAGTACCAAGGTCTCTATCCATCCATCATTCCAATCCATCCAAGCTAAACAAGCCAATGTTCTACTCCTTGTCAAGATCAAGACTTCAACATTCGACAAGGGGAAGCTGGAGGAAAGCTATGTAAAAACTTTAAGATTTCATGTTGCTCTCGAGAATTATGGCTGCGATTCCATCTTGACCTATTTCTAATCTGTCGGCATTGAATATAAATCCATGGGTTGTTATATAAAGTGGCTGTTTTATCTGAAGCTTATTTTATTGACGGTTACTTTTAAGCGGCAAATGACTTCCTTCTGAAGCTTTGCATGTATTTAGCCATAAATACTTGAGGATTACATTCTGCTCAAAGTATCGTACAAAAGAAGCTCTAACTTTGCGCTAGCTATCCACACAGTTGATTAAACCTGTGCTGGCAAATGATATTATTTTCAAACTTATATAGCCAATTCATTATCTCCACCTTGTTTCGTTCAAGCCCATACCGGTTAAACCGACTTGTTCTAGTCCAAGCCTACACAGTTTTAGTAAGACCCATTGCAAGGATCAAGTTGTGGCTACATGGTTCAGTAGACAAAATGAACTGATATTTATATAAAAACAAAGTTTTCAAATCCACCAACCTTTTTCACCAAGTTTACTACTTTTGTGAAATCACGGGACCGTAAAATAATGAAGTGGTCTTGCTTTTTGCTAGCAAGTTCAAAGGTATGAGGTGTCTTAACAGCCTAGTTGGCCTCATCAGTGACATACAATCTACCTACCACATGTGCCAGGATACTACAGAAAAATTACAAGATAACTTTTAAACATTACATTAGTTTCTGGGTATGATCTAGCTAACAGCTGCAATTGTTCTCCAGATATAACTAAGGGCTTGTCGTTGGGCTTCAAGGTATCTTATATTTTTATACTGCAGTAACATATACTCTGATATTTCAGACAGCTCCCATTGGCTACCCACACAAGTAATCCTGTTCTTGCTGGCTCCTCTTAACCTGATTGCCATTATTAATCTTGTTACTACTACCAGTCTTTTCAAGGGGTGTATGGTGTCCCAGCTGCATCTTATGCCCCTCTTGGGATAGCCAGCTGAGAATCATTGATCAGCTGCTCTTTTAGGCCCCTCAGTTTGCACTTAAGAGCTACATTAGATTTCAGAGGATACTTACAGATATTCCAAGCACCTCCTCCTGCACAAAGAAGGTAGAATGTTGCTGCCTTCCTTCCCACATTTGGCTCCAATCAGATCCCCTTGACTGGATAGTGCACCTTTGGCTGGATTGAGTCAATATAAGTTGGGGACCATATAGCGTATACTGGCTGATCCAGCCACAATGAACCTGGCTGACGGATGGTTATACTCAGGTAAATATTGTCTGATACTAATGAACCAGTAATTATACTGTATGTAATTGATACATTCAAGCTCATAAAGCTATCTATAATACAGAATGTGATATCCAGGATTCAATCAGAGAAATTAAACCTATCATTTGCAGTTGGATAGACCAATCTCACACAGCTCCAACAGAGGAATATCAGATTGTAAATAAAAGCTACCAAGAGGCCCAAAAACTAGTCAGGGTGTATAGAAGCTGAGTCAGATATACAGAAATCAGATCAAGGCAAGGCAAACTAGATCAGGATGCTCCATTCTGAATAAGACCACTGAAGCTTGCCTTTGGCAGTATAAAAACTTAGCGTATGCCAGCAGCTTCAACAGAAGGATTGTTAGGCGGGGGTGCATACTCACCATATGCCTTAGAATATGATAGTTTGGAAGGCATTTCCAGACGTAGCTGTAATAAACAGTGGTGTATTAAATCCTATACAGGTAGGAAGATGATGCTGATTGTTGTGAATCTGAATTCACTAGGAGTTACAATTAGCCTAGTAGATGGTGGTTTGTAGGAGGACTTATGCAAAATCCTTAGCTTTTGCTTTTGGCTTGCTGAGTTCTCATTACCCAAATATGGGTTGACAGCAATAACTGAGCCTTTCATATCCCTACCATCCTCTTGCCACTTGGGGTACCTCCACTTAGGCTATTAGGATTGAACCTTTGGGTATAAAATTGAGTGCACTTTTCTCCAATAAAACAAGTTCATTTTTGCTCATTAATTTTGACATTGAATATTTGGTGCCCATCTTCCATTTGCTAGGAGGATATCTATTAATTATACTCAGTTCAAACAGGCTTAAGGCCAGAACCACAAGTCTTCTGTATTTAAGAATTTTTTCTGAGTTCTTTATTATGTAAAATAATAAAAAGAAACTCAAAAAATGGCTCTCACTACAGGGGCCATAAGCCCCACCTTCACGCCTTTTACACCACCTTCATTGGTCCTGCCTGCCCTCCTTCTGCTGGCAGTACCTTGCTTACTATCTCTAGTCCTCCTCTGGAAGACCATATCTCAAATCCTCCTGCTATCTGTTGCTATGGTCATCTTTCCCCAGTTGCATATCTTGCTTATCACCATGGGCACGCCTACCTTTGATCAAGTGAAGAAACTGTGCTTGCACTGATGCAGGGTGGGTGTGCTACTGATACCATGAGTTCAAAGCTCAAACTGGCATTTGAAAGCCCTGAATACTGCTTTATGATAGTAGAACAAGAATTATGTGATTCTTATACCTCTTCCTTGGAAGCTACAGGTCACTTCCTTCAGAACTTTGTTCAAAGTGCGCTTGTCCACCATCAGTTGCTCCTGGGTTTGCGCTCCTTCCAGTTGAACGCCATGCTGACTGCCTCCTGCAACAACTACAAGCAGTTTGAGGCCTTCCAACAATGGGCCAACAATTTCCTCTTGTTGTTGTTGACTAATAAGCGCAACTCCCTCCTGTTCCAACAACATCTACAGTCAACTGTAGATGTTCTCTGTACCTCTCTCCCTACTTACGTACAAGATTAACTCCAAGATTAAAAAGTTGGCCTAGCTGCTTGGCAAGAGTCCATCAGGACCAGTCTCTCTTCACAGGGAAATGGCCTAGATAATCTCATCCAACAGCTCAAGTGGTTATGTGATCACTTAATTGAACAGATGGGAGAATTAGAAGTCTTTTTAACTTCTGCTTCCTCTTCAGCAAAGAAATTTTCTCAAATTACCCAAGCCAAATGGGTGGCTGAGTTCCAGAGCCTCAGGGTTTATGTTAAGAAATAGCTCAATTCTGAGAGCTGTAAGTCACCTACTCCTCCTACTAGCAATCCTAACTCTGAACTGCAGGAGATCTGGGAAGCTATTTGTAAACTCAATCTAACCACCTGACAACAGACTGCTGCTGCTTCTGCCCCTCCTTCTCTTACTCCTTTTCTATAAGTGATGGTGTTGATTGGACAAATGGTTGGCCTCCAAGCAGAAGTTGAGGCCTTGCAAGTGGCTGTGACTACCTCTGTTGTTCCTCTCCTTCCTACTGAAGAGGAAGGCTGTTGTCCTGGGAAGGAAAGAGAACCTCATATTAAATGTGCTACTCTTATTGTGAATTTAAAATAAGACGTTGATGTGACCTCTAATAACTACAAGGCCCTGACTCTGACCTACAAGAGATGAGCAAACTTACCAAGAATATAGATGAACACTTCTCCCCTCTCATTTTGAAGGTACAGGAGTTGTCCACACAAATTGCTGGGGTCTGTGCTACTCCAGCAGTACAGAAAATTCAGATAGACAATGCCTTCCAAGTGTTCATTGCCTCTCAAAACTATGGGGTTGAGCAAGCAACCACTCTCAATACCTTGGAAGAGAGCGTACATCAACTGTGGATGCTGTAATATCCTGTCAAGAGTGAGGCTGAATTCATTCCCAAGGTATGTGATCTCAACTCCAAGTCTAAAGATAATTCCAATGGGTCTGCCAACACTGGCATTGATCCTAAATATAAGCTGTCCTTTACACAGATGTTTGACCCCAAGACCTCAATCATTGCTTCCTTTTTACCATTTATGAGTTTACAATGTGTTGAACGCCTGACAAGCTTAAGAAAAAACATATTCTGATATGTCTCCATCCTATGTGCCAAGAAGTGGTAGTTCCTGAACTAGTTAGCATCACTACTTGGGCTCAGATAAAGGAGATGTTGATCAAAGAGTTTGGAGGGGACTTGTGCTTAGAAGTCAAGAAGGACACCTTTATGCGCATTTCTTTTAAGCCCAAGGAAACTCTTGCTTAATTTGCCAATTGCTTCTACATAGAATACCAACAACTTATCAATAGTTGCCAACTCACTGTGAAAGAAGCGTACATTGCCTGTGTCAATGCTCTTAAAGTCCATCAGCTCCTATGTTTGCACTTTAAGGCACATAATCCAATGCTGTCTTCAAAGAAGGAAATCAATACCCTCCTGCAAGATATTCATCTAACACATACCATCCCTATAGTTAGAGAAGATTGCTCTAACTCATATGATTGAGGTAACTGCCCTCCCTGCATTATGACCCTTGACAATAATGGTCAACCCAAACACCAAGGCTGCCATAACTGTGATATTGTGGGACATCACTCTTGAGTCTGTACCAACCCAAAGATAGAGGGCGCTGATCCTAGAAGTCAGTTGGGAAAATCCCAGTCAATTTTAGAGGAAGAGATGCTCTCTTTTGACCACCCTTCCCAGTCTCCTTCTATTGCTGCCCTCTCCTCACCTCCTACTATGTCTAATGCCATGTCCTCTCCTGCTGTGCCCTCATCTTGCATCTTTGCCACAACATGCCTAGTGACTCTGACTCTGACAATTCTAAAGACAATAGACTTGGTGGGCATGGGTATACAGTTCTAGTTGTTCCTGAGACTATCTCTGTCCCCTACAAGCTACACTCTGGGAAGACCACTACTACCCAAGTTGTATCTGAATCTTCTACTGCTAGAGATACAGTTGCTTGCCCCTACCTTGCTCAATCCAGCTGACTCCTTTGTGGGTTGAGTCCTCCACTGAAGCTGATTAACTGGTTAAAGCAATATTCCAAAATTTACAGGTATCCTTGACTTTACAAGCTGTGTATAAGGAGATCCTAGCCCTCTGTTGCGCTTTGGAGAAGTGAGAGAAAAGCCTTGCCACCTCCAAAGAAGTGTTGCCTATCTCTCCTCCTTTTGGAAGGGATACCACACAAGTAGAAGTAGCTGTACAGAAAGTGAAGATCAATTTTATACTAGACACAGGATCTCCTGTTAATGTGGTCTCCTCTAAACTCATATAAAAGCTCAGGCTGGCTCCAGATCTCACTTATAACCAGTCTTATGATACTGCTGACTTGTCAACTACTTGTGCTATTGGAGCTTACTCCACCCTTCTCCTACATTATGAAAATCTGCTTTTATCCTCTCCAGTAGTGGTTCTAGAAAACAAGAGCTATGATCTCCTGATTGATATTCAGTTCCTCTGAGAATATAATGGTATTATTAATCTCAATGAAGGGTTCCTATCACTCTTGAATTATAACATGCCCGTTGTATTTGAAGAGCCTGTTTGCCTTCCAGGTAAGCACTTAAAGACTTGCATACTGGAATATCCTACATTCATTTTCTCCTTAAAGTTTAGAATGCACTCTTCTAATCTCAAGTACCCACCTGTAAGAGAGGGGGCTAGACTAACAAAGTCTGGCTCCCATCCTGGTGGACCAACCACCAGGATGCCATCCAGTGCAAGACTGGGATAGCCTCTCAAAGGGACCTCCCAAAGTAGACTGGATGTGAAAGGGGAGGGAAGTATGCATCCAAAGCCATGACCAAGGCTCCAGTAAGTAACCACAGAGAGCGATCCCAAGTGGGAGGAACCTCTGCATCTGACTCAGGGATTTGATACAAGGAGGTTAGGAAGGAAGATGAAACTTCTGAGGGGGAAGGATTGTCCAAGTCAGAAGAAGGAGTTTCAGTAGTACTGGATTCTAAAGGGGGCTACAGTTCTCCAAGATAAGAAGACAACCAAGGGAACAAATCACAGGATACTGAGTTGGTGGAAATCTGGGTGAGATGTCCAATTACATTTACAAATAGACCAGGAATAAACTCAGAAGATAGAGAAATCAAGGAAAGTTTGCTCCAAAAGACAGGGTTGGAGGACCAGAACAATAGAGAAATAGGCACCAGTATCCACATAGCCATCTTGTACCAAGGCAACAACATGATTTCAGTGGGGTGCCCTTTTTTGCTAAAACTTCCAGGCAGACGGACCAAGTGCACAGGTAAATATCAGGGAATAATCCAAATTAATATTCTTGGAACAACTCCCAACAAAAAATGACGGGCAGGCAGGCCAGGGAAAGCAGGAGGCGGGGACAACAGCGGGAGTTGAGACAATTACCTTTATTATTTAACAAACTTCAAAACTACAAAACAATTTGCAAAGTCAGGAGTTTATTCAACAATTGGAATTGGTAAGCAAGGGATCTGACAGCGCATGCTTCCATTTTATTCAGAGGGGGGTTGATAGGACTGGGGGTTATGAGAGGGGCTATTGGAGTGCAATCTAAAGGGGAGCCTATTAAAGACTACTGGCCAATCTTCTCCTGGTTTGAGACCAAGAAAAATAGGGGCCCCAGGCCCATATGTAAGACTCAGTCCCTCAATTGGCTAAGAGCCTACCAAGGACTCAGGGTGCGCATTTTCCCTAATGCCTTCCTCTGGCGTCTCCACCGGAGAGCTCCAGAACCCAATTATTTTGGGCCAAGGGACTTCTGGGCTGGAGGAATTGGCTACCTGGGACACCTTTGATTGCGGGATTTGATACCTAATTTCCCCAGGCTGTAGGTTAGGCCTTTCAGGCTCCATGCGGCCTGCATTTTTTTGTTGGTCTGCTAGTTGTTTCAGGACCAGGCAACACCAGGACAACAAGCAATCTAGCTGAATCAATGTCTCCTCCACAGTTGGAGGGGACTCTAAAGGAGAAATGGGAACTTTGGCCGGAAAGGCCAACACAAAGCGTTCATCCACTGGGTGGTCCAAGTCCTCCAGGGTTTGGAGGGATTTTGCCAGCACGCGGGCCACTTTTTTTGATGGTCTGGGAAGTACATCCCAATCCAGGGCCAAAGGTGGGCCACGGAACTTTACACCACTGCTGTCTTGCCCTGCAGAAGAAGAAGTCTCCCTATTAGCCCATCATGCCTTTTTATCCCTACTGGGTCACAATTGATAGTAGACTTGCAGGTCTCCTACAAAGTGCCTTCCAAGACGTTTATGGAACTGTAAAATTCCAAGTCTCTGGGACAAAACAAACCCTGTCTATGCCCTGGGATTCTAGACGTCACTCACAAAGAATCTGTCCAGCTGTTAGCTAACTTGACTGCAACTTCCATGAAAGTTACTAAGGGACAGATACTTAGACATGGTCAACTTTTGAGTGCACCAACTTTTTTATTTGCTCTCCCCTTTTGGGACTTTCAGTTATCTTGCATTGCCAGAAGCTTAGCCTCAGATCTTGTCTCTCTTTTCAGGCCAGAATTTCCCACAGCTGACCCCAGTTCAGTAATCTGATGTGCTAAAGCTGCTAGATCACTTTGAATAAATCTTTGCTCAAGGCCCTAACAATTATGGGTTGATTAAAGGGGTCCTACATCAGATTGATACAGGAGATGCTCCACCTTTCAGAGCAAAGAACTATTATTGCAGCAGGATTGAAGACGCCCAGGTCTCTAAAGAGTTGAAACAACTTTTGGACGCTGGGTTGCTAGCTCCCTCTCATATTCTATGAGCTTTTCCACTGCTGATCCTGAAGAAAAAGAATGAAAGACACTGTATTGCAATGGATCACCAACACCTCAACTCCCTGACCAAGAAGGATTCTTACCCTTTACCCTGTATTGATGATGCTCTACAGCAACTAGGAGGCTCTAAGTTTTTCTCAGCTATGAATCTTGCTTCAGGATACTGGCAAGTGGATCCATCTCCTGCAGATAGAGATAAATCTGCTCTCATCACCTCTGAGGGGCTTTTTGAGCCTACCTGCATGCCTCAAGGGCTATGCAATGCCCCTGCTACTTTCCAGCAAGCTATGAACTCAATCCCCTGAAAGTTAAAGCTGTTATATGTGTTGGTGTATTTAGACTATATTACAGCTTTTAGTGCTACCTTCACTTAACATATGAAGCACCTGAAAGCCATATTCCTCAAGATCTGAGAAGCTGGTCTCAAACTTAAGCTATCCTAATACTCCTTTTTCAAAGATTACTTGGAGTTTCTGGGTCACAAAGTTATGCAGACAGTGATCCACCCAATGATGAATAAGGTGGACGCCATCAACAACATGCTGCCTCCCACAAATCTCTGAGAAGTCCAAGTCTTCTTGGGGATGATGGGGGTGCTATAGAAAGTTTATCCACAACTTTGCCTAGCTCAGTGAACTTTTAGTACAGTTACTGAGAGGTGTGCCTTTCAAGTGGATAGACATTCATCAGCAATCCTTTGACGCACTGAAGCAGAAGTTAAAAGAATCACCCATACTGGTATACCTCGGTTATTATAAGGAGTTTGTTCTGCATACCAACACTAGCAGTGTTAAAGTGAAAGCCATCCTGGAACAACTGGACAGCAAAGAGGTGGGTCATCCTGTTGCCTATTCTTCCTGTATCCTCAATAAGCATGAGAAGAACTATAGTGTGACAGAGAAGGAGTTCTTAGCTGTGTTTCATGCAGTCAAGCATTTCCGCCATTACATATATGGCACACACTCTACCATAGTTACAGACCACTCCCCTCTTTTCTGGCTTTGACTAAAAGAACCAGAAGGGCAACTTGTGCAATGGGCCCTGCAGCTACAAGGCTACGGCTTCACTGTGATTCACTGCCCTGAAGTTCAACACCAAAATGTGGATGGCCTATCTCAAATGTCTATTGTAGCTTTACACCTGCTGAAGCAGACCAACTGTATGAACTCATTGGTTATCCTAAGGCTTGGGAGTTAGAGCCTGAAGAAAAGTGCCTAGCTTTAAAGAAGTTATCAGCAGACACAATGATAAGAGACAACCAACTATTCAAAAAGGTTGGGTCCCTGTATCTACCTTACATCTATCCCAACTTGAAAACATCAGTGGTATTGCAGGCTCATCTAGATACTGGCCATGGAGGGATATTCAAGACTCACAACTGGTTGAAAAAACACTATTATTGGGAAAATATGAGAATACTGATTCCTTATGTACTGAATCTTGTCACAAATACCAGCTGTAACGTCCTTGTCCCTCCAAACACAAGTTCAATTTGGTACTAGCTAAGCACACTTTCCATACTGTCAGTGTGGAAGCGGTAGGTCCCCTTCCTAGATCTTTCTCTGGATGTTGGTTCATTCCTATTACAGTGTATCATTTTAGTAAATAGGTGAAGGCCAGGGCAACCAAAGATATTACTTCCAAAAAAACTGCCATGTTTCTCCTCCAAGACGTGTTTTGTTGCCATGGCTGTTCTCAAGTTCTACTTTCTTGCAATGGCACTAATTTCAATGCTTGCCTGATTAGTTTTCTGGTGGAGGCCATAGGTACTCATCATTTCTTTGCCATTCCTTATAACCCCTCCACAAATGGTACTGTAGAGTGTGCCAATTTCACTCTGGTCTCTATCATGCACAAGCTAACCTATTTGGATTCTTCTAACTGGGACTTGTATCTGCCTTCTGCTCTTTTTGCCTACCAATTGAGTAAGCACAGAACAACTGAATTCTCCCCCCTTTGCAATTTTATATGGACAGGAGGCTGCTACCCCCGTAACCTTAGGACACACATTGATTGAGCTATACAATACACTTGATCCAGAACAACAAGTTAAAGAACTAGCTAAGTGTGACGGAAATCACTGGATAATATGAAGCCATTTCTTAATGGTGGGGAATTACCACCCAAATCCACATAGAATTAATTATTAAGCACCAATGCAGCTTCAGATATTTTTTTGTGAAATTTCCAATTGTACCTCCAGGATTAAGTAGAACCAGTAGTCTTAACCAGAGTAAACCAAGATAAATGACCTTGGAAAACATCAATGCATCTTCAGCGTAGAATTCTGGGCATTGAGAAGGGACACAATTTTCAGTTTCAAGAATGGGAGGAGGAGCTACAAAATCAGCTGGCATGAAATTGACATTTGGAGGCGCTGATGATAAAGTTCCAGATGCTGGGCCCCATCTTCCTGAAATGATTTGGTTCAGAATCAGATTGTACAGGATATACTGTAACAGCCCAATCACAGGATGCATTTTTAAAATTTAAAATTTAGAACTTGGGATAATTGATTTTTATTGAGTAAATTTAGGAGGACTCAACTCTTAGAGTTGAAACAGGGAAAACTATTCAATATATATCAGAAAAATTGACTAAGCAATACCACCTGAGTCTTGACCTCCTATTCCTTCTATGTTGCTAAGTAAGTATCTAGTCCAGGTTTCAAAGAACCCTTGCGTGACTAGTCTCTGACAACCATACTGATTAACAAGCTCATATTGGGTGACCCTCATATTACGTCAATTTATCAACATCAGTTTGAAAGGGGGAGCTGGTTTCAGCTGGCGGACTGGAGCAGCCGTGACCCATTTTTGATCAACCATTTGGTTTAAATCTGTTAACTTGGTCAATTTTGATACAGGTTTTCCGGCCTTCCAAGCCTTCTTACTTGGACAGACAATACCCAGCATTATGGAATCTACCATGACATTACCCTCTTCTTTAGCCCTGGGCACAATACCACCATCTGGGAGATGGGATAAGGAGAAATTCTTATGGGCAGGTGGGAGTTTTATTGCAGCTAAGGAAAGTTCAGGGTGACCAGTAGCAGTGGGATTGTGCTTGTAGAACTCACGGATCAGATCTGAGGAATTTGAGCAATTATAGTAGGGAACCCATGAGTTTTCAGAATCAGGATAACCTTTTCAAGACACTAAATATCCCAAACAGCGGTGGTTCTTGCAGGAAGCCAGAATACAATTTAACTCATACTCAGGTTCACCTTCCAAAATAATGGGTTGGGAAGAGGGAGTCTCTGTTCCTTTGAAGGGAGTAAGAAGACATTCATGGAAGGTATGGAAAATCTTGAATTCAGGAGGTAAATCTAG